>MCFH01000069.1:0-246453 GCA_002104945.1 Piromyces finnis | reverse complement strand
TCAATTATTCTGCTATCCTAACAGTGGTGGATAGATTATCAAAGATGGGTCATTTCATTTCACTTAGAAAGCTTCCCTCAGCTGAAGAAACTGCACAACTTATCTTGGATAATGTATTCAGACTACATGGTGTTCCAAAGGAAATTATATCAGATCGCGGTTCACAATTCAATTCCAAATTCTTCCAACATTTTGTAAGGTACTGCACTGTGAATCCAAACTTTCAACTGCTCATCACCAACAGACTGATGGGCAAACGGAAAAGCTTAATAGTATAATTGAACAGTATCTCAGGTGTTTCACTAAAAGTAAACATTCTGACTGGAGATCGTATATTTCATTCGCAGAATTTGCCTATAACAATGCTATTCAGGAATCCATTATAATGTCACCTTTCAAGGCCAACTTAAAGTATGATCCAGAATTCTTAATTGATCTTCCAATAACGTCCTTAGTTCCCGAAGCAGAAAAAGTTGTATGTGACATTGGTACGACACTTGACAAACTAAAGGAAAATATGAAAGAAGCCCAAGAAAAGTTTAAAGAGTATGCTGATAAGAAAAGACAAGTGCCTCCCAGTTTAAATGTAAGCGACAAAGTATGGTTGCTCTATCCCAAAAGAAAAACAAATATGAAGAAATTAGATCCTAGGAAATCGGGACCGTATGAAATTATTGAATGCTTAGAAAATCAAAATTTCAAGTTAAAATTATCCAAACGAGACCGAAGACACCCCATTTTCCATATATCTAATCTTGAGCCCTATATTGAGAATACCTTTGAAAACCGAGACATTCAAAAGCCGCCTCCCATTTTAGTAAACGATGAACTAGAGTATGAAGTAAACGAAATATTGGATTCTAGAATTAACAACGGAGCACTTCAGTATCTTGTTGATTGGAAAGGATATCCTACTGAAGATCGTTCATGGGATAACGCAGAAGACATACATGCCCCCGAATTACTGAAAGCTTTCCACAAAAAGTTTCCAGACAAACCACATTCAATGTCGTCTGGAATCCGACATTAGAAGGAGGGCATTGTAACGTATAAAGGTTTTGTATCTTTTCACAAAAATTGTATTTCGGGGTTCTCCATGCTGGATTCGCCGTCAGGTTGTTGGACGCTGACATACCTTTCATGTGTTCGACTCCGGGTTCTCTATTTTATTTAAACAATTGAAGTTACCAATCAATATGAATAATGTTTATTCATAATTATTAAATAAGAATATTTATAAATAGTAAATATAAATAATTTATAAAATTCATGTAAATTTAGTCTTTAGAATTAGTATTAAGGTTAATTTGTATTAATAATATAAAATAATCAAATTATTAATAAAATATACTATTAATACAAAAAATAGTTAATTAGTATTGTATTAACCTGAGTCTCTCGTGTTGTTACAGAAATGTATAGATAATATAAATATATTTAGTAAAAATATAAATAGGATATTATTCATAATTTAATCGATGTAATTGTTATTAAAAATTTTATTACTGTAACGAATACTGTAAAAGGTTTCTTATATTATTAGATAATATGTTATATAACTAGTCAATTAAGTTAGTTATTACCTCTCTATACGAGTTAATAACTAAATAAAGTTTTATAAAAAAATAATAAAAGAAGGAAAATAAATATTATAACACAAAAATAAATATAAATGTATATAAATATTATTATGAAATAAATTTACTTAAATAATTATTTTTAATTATATCTTTTATTTATTTAGTATAATTATAATACATTAATTATTATTATAGTTACTAATTTACTTTAATACTAACGCTAAAGTATTTAACATTAGTTTTAACTATACTATTTAACTATATGAGTTTATTTTCTTTACCACTTGATTGGGTAAAGCAAATAAACTTCCTATTTAATTAATAACCATTAATATATGGTTATACTTATATCTGGCCAATAAATGGTGACCAGAATATATGGTTTCAATTGAAATATTTGTGGGCAAACTTATGGTCACAAATATTTCTTACAAATACTAGAAATGACTAAATTGTCTTAGTGGTTAGTAGCTAAGACTTTGAGTCTGAATGACACTAGTTAAAGACCTAATAGATACTATTTTAAAAATTATGATTTTATTTTATTTTATTTTTAAATTTTATTTTATATGAAGATTATTGATTGGTTAAGAATTTTAAGTTGAAAAAATTTTATAAATTAATTTAAAAAATTTTCAGTATAAATACGAGTGAATTTTCCCAAATATTTTAAAGAATCGAGATTTTATTAATAAATAATTATATTATTAAACACTAACTTATTAAGTTAAATTCTATGTGTTTTTAATGATATTTTTATAAATTAATAATTTACAGAATATTTTAAAGTGTTAATATTACTAAGTTATTTAGTAAATATTATAATTTGTTTTATTGTTAAAGACACATTTCTTTACAATTACAATAAATTTATAAAAAACTATTTTTATAAAAAAATATTTTATTTTGTGTTGTTATTGTAATAGATTAGACATATCCTAATCTATTCGATTTTGTGTTTAGTTTTACATATATATTATTATTAAAAACCTATGCTAAAATATTAATTATTAATAAAATAATTTAAACTATAACTATTTTAGTATACTAAAATGGGTAATTATTAGCTTAAATTATATTAAAGATATAATGAAATAGCATTTAATATTGATATATTGATAACTTTACATATACTTTTATTATCGGGAATTTTGTTTTGTAGTTTTTTGAGGTTAATTTAAAGTGGATGATATATATTTCAACTACTTCATATCTATAATAAAAATTTAGAAGTTGAATATAATATTCTTTTATTTATGTAAAATGTTGTTTATTTAACTGACATATCTATTTCATTCTCAAGTAATCAAGTAAGAGTTCTTTGCTTAATTAGCTCTGATTTAAAATATATTATAAATGTTTAAAGGATTTATACATATTCTGAAATCTTAATATATATAAATTTGATTTTAATTTATATTTTAAATTAAAAAATTAATTATATATTAGAATATAATACTATTAAATATAAATATATAATTTATAAAAAAGAAATTAATATTTTATATTTTTATTTTAAATGCTAAATAAAAAATATTTTAAAAAAATTTATTTTTATTTTAATTTTGTATTTTATTAATTCAAAAACTGGTAATCTGATTAATATTATAAGTAATAAATATTAAATTAGCATAAGAGTTCATAAATAGCATACCAAATTAATCTACTCCATTTTGTTTCTTTGATAATATTATTTCCAGTTTAAAATTAACTAGACATGCCAGTTTCATTATATGCCTTTATTTTTTTTTAAGTGTAATTTAAAATTCATAATATTTTAAAAATTTTATTTTTTTTTCATAATACTAATTGGAAGATATTAATATTATTAATAACAATTTATTATTATATAAATAATGCTAATTAATTTGAAATAACTTTAATATATTATGTTAGTACATTTTATGATTTTTTAAACAAAATATCAATTTTTAATTTAAAACCAAATATATTTATTTAATTTATTATTTATCTTTGTAATTAGTTTTAAATATAATATTATATAATATAAATAATTAATCCTAAAAATGATGTAAAAACCTTATTTATATATTTAGATAGAACTATATTTTTATCCAAATTGGTTAATAATAGATATATTTTAACCTGTACATTATTCAATTTTAATAATAAGAATACAATATGTTCAAGTCACGTGACAAAAATTTTTATTATATATTAATTATTCGTTAAACTATATTAATTTATACTTTATTTCTTGTTTAAGGTCGTATTTATTAGTAATAAAAAGATATACTAATTTAAAGTGCTAATTATGCTCATACAACAATCACGTGATATATTACACTTAAAAATTAATTTATTTCATAATAATAAGTATATTTTGTAAATTTTCAGCTCTTAATGTAATTACCGTTTTATCATGGTTGTAAAGGAGTTTATTTAGCATATATAAGGCTTATAGTTCGAAATTGCAGATGTCAGTGCACGTGGATTTTACATATTGAATTTTGATATGAGTTGGGTTATAATATCCAGATAAATATTAATGCACTTTAAAACTTACTACTATGATATTAGCACTCATCCAGTAGGCCAGAGAGGGGCAAAGTGTATATGGTACATTTCAAATTGGAACTTTATAAGTGTTAGGTTTGACTATGCTAAATAGAGAAGCAACAATCCTAAATCAATTTAAGTGTAATCATTAAGAGGTACTTGTCACGTGATCATTATTGAATATAAGAGGCTTAGCATTATGTTTGGAAATATTGTAGAACGATATGCATCTAGTGTACATGGATTAAGTAAGCGTCGAAGCTGAAGATTCAGTATAACAAATCAGGAGGAGTCACAATTACTTAGCAATAGGAAAAAGCCAACATTTCTCTAAGAGCCACCATTGGGGCTTACTCTGATTGATGGGAGAAGTGCAATTGAAGTTAAAAAAAATTAGCTCTTTATAATATTTCTATCACTACTGTTATCAATATTTTATATTATGGTATCGTATAAATATAGCTTACAATTTGATTATTTAATGCTTACATTATTCATATTATTTAATAATAGATTATTTTAATTATTGGCCTTAAATATGTATTAATAAAAATAAGACTTGTAAAGTATTATTAATAAAAAATTAAATAATGGTATATAAAAGCATTTAAATAAAATTTGAATAATAAGAAAACTATATTATATTTAATATTATAGACATTAAAATTATCTTAAAATATTTATCATAAATATAGATAAGAAATAATAATACTATTTTTTTAATGTTAAAAGAAAGTTTTTAAATTTTTAGTAAGTATTATTAATTTGTTGAATAAATTCAATTTAAATGTTAAAATACTAATTATACGAGATTCTTAAATTCTAATTACATTTATATATATACTTTAATAAAATAAATTTGAAAATAGTTTATATATGCTTAACATTTACAATAAATAAAAGAAATTTAAATTTTTTTGAAAATCCAATTTTTTTAAAAGAATGCATTAACAATTTTAAAATATATTTATAAAATAATAATATTATCTAATTTTGATGTTATATATAGTTGGTATAATCAGATTTATATATTGTTAAAACTTCAATTCGAAAAATTATCGACGTTTATTAATAACTACTCTTTAAAATCCATATTACTAGTTTTCCGTGAATATGTCAATGAAATACATCTCTTCCTGAAATGTCTCAAAGTTTAAAATGCGATTAAATGTGAATTCTTAGAACCTATTACTACCAAATAAGTCTCACCTTTCTGAGAATTGATCTAAATTATATCAAAATTATTATATGCTTGTTTAATTTTTTTACTATTATAATCTTGAAAAAAATTTTAAAAATTTAAATCTAAAATGAAGTGATTAAATATTTTTCTATTTATTATTTAAATTATTTAGTTTGTTCTGGATTGAATATTTTATGTTAAATGTGTTTTGTTAAATTATAAATATTTTACACTTTGAAAAGTCTGTTTAAATTTTAAAAACTTACATTTTGTTAAAATTTTATATTTTTAATAATTAACTTAATATTCCAATTTATTTTATAATCATGTGAAAATATAAATCTCGATTGATCAATATTGTAAAGCTAGACACAAAATCGAATAGATTAGGATATCTAATATTTTACAATAAAAATACAGAATAAAATATGTTTTTATAAAAAGAATTTTTTAATTAATTTTTAAATAAGATTGTTAATAACAATTACATCGATAAAATGATGAAAAATATCTTCTGTTTATATTTTTTCTAAATATATTTATTTCCTATACATTATTATTTAAAATCTATACTAAAATCTTAATTATTAATAAAATATTTAAACTATAATCTATTTTGGTAAAATACAATCTGCAATTCAAATTAAGTACTATTCAATTTGAATATGTGCCCATGTATTATTGATATAATTTTTTTTTGACTTCTGAGTGTATTTCTTTCGTCAATCGGAGTTAGCCTCAATGGTTGTTCTTAAAGAAACGTTGAATTATTTCTACTGCTAGGTGGTTGTGACCTCCCTGATCTGTCATATTGTATCTTCAGCTTCGACGTTCACTTAATCCATGTATATTAGATACATATCGTTGTGCGATATTTCACAATTACAATGCTAAGCCTCTTATAGTCAACATGATCACGTGACAACTGCCACATAATGTTTACACTTAAATTGATTAAGGTATATTGTGTGTTTTTAGCATAGCCTAAGTCATCACTTATTAAATTCTAATTTCGAATGTACCATATACAATTGACCTTTTAAAGCCGGCTAGACGAGTGTTATTATCATAGTAGTAAATTAAAAAGTTCATTAATACTTACCTGAATATCATAACCCAACCCATGGCAAACCCAGTGGGAAAATCCACAGGCACTGACATATGCGGAGTCAAACCAGAAGCCTTATGTATTCTAAAGAAACGCCTTAACAACCAGAATAAAAACTAGAATGACTATTTAATAAAACTGAATTAAGAACTTTAAATAATACTAGCATATTTATATATTTGAGGATTAATATATATAATATATAAATAATGTAGAATATTTATATATTATAATAATTAAAATAGTTAATTGGTTTTAAAATACTAATTAAAAATTTAAAAAATAATGATTGAATAAAATTTTTTAATTCTTTAATTTTCTTTATTTTTGTATTTTTATTATATTTGATAAAATTTAGTTCAGGATTACTATTCTAAAGTGTTTTCATCCATTAATTATCTATAAATTTCCAATTATTTAATTTAATGCTGTGGTAGTAATTTCTATTTCTATACATATGCAAATCTAATAAAAATCCAAAAAAGTATAATAAAATATTTTACAATATCGTACTAAATACATATGCGCCACACCATAAACTATAATTTATTTAAATCAGCCACACAATTTAAATAGAAAATATAAATGCAGAGCCATTAATAGTAATAACGCTGGTAGAAAAAAATCTACTTGCAAATTTTAAAATTGAAAAATTTAAATAATTTTAAGTTATAAAAGATATAGAAAATTCCCCATTTTAGAGGGGTCAAAATCGACGCCTCAAAAAAGAGGAGCATCTTTTCTAGATTATAAAGATATTGATGCCACACAATATACTAAAATGTAATTTAAGCCACAACTAATTATAGATATATTTTATAAACTCATTTATAGAAATAAAGAAACTATTAATTTTATTAAAATAAAACGCAAAACAGAATAAATTATTAATTTAATTTTAATGTTGGAATAATAGAACATTGTTTCAAATTAAATTAATAATAAAAAATGTTAACCTTGGGATAGCTATGTATTATCAGCGTAAATTTAATATATAAATGAGAAATTATTCGAATTGTTTATTATTCAATTTGAAGTATTAATTTTTATTTCCTAAATTAGTTATAGCTAAATATGATTGAAGGCCAATATAACTTATATCATGGTCTTAATATTTTTTAACAGAGGAAACAAAAAATACATTAAAATAATATAACTCTGAAAAATTTAGAAAAAGGATTTATTATTATTATTCAATGTTGGTAATAGCTCTTTCATTTGAATATCTAAATGTTTTTGTATTATAACATTTCCGTATATAGTGCATAGTGCAAAATATTGTTATAATGAGAAAATATTAAAAAAAACAAATTTTAAATTAAGTTAAAAAAAATTAAAGATATAAATACTACTTCCCAAATATATATATATTTATTAATTTAATTACTTATATTATAATTTTTATGATATTTTTAATTATCTTTTTCTAATCGACTATAAATTTCATTAAGAAAAATTATTCGTAATATAAACTAATGTCTTTGTTTTAATAGACTTTTCTTTATCTACTTTAAGATTACGATAAATAAGTACTTTAACTATTGCAATTTTACAAGTACTGTGTGAAACATAAATCATAGGAAATTTCTATCCTTTGAATTTTGTAAAATTATGAATTGAAATTGATTTAAATTATGTTTATTTGAAACTTTTAGTAATTTCATTGTTGTGAATCTTTCTCTTTATAAAGTATACAATAATTTATATTATCGAAATTTCCTGTGATAATAATATTACTAGGAATTTTAAATAATAATGTAAAGTTGATATAGAAAGAATATTTTAGAATATTACAATAACACAAAAAATAAAAATAGAAATAAAAAATTGCTTTATAAAATATCTTTTATTATAATAGAAATTTATTAATAACAATTACATCGATAAAATGATGAAAAATATCTTTTGTTTATATTTTTCCTAAATATATTTATTTTATATTATAACTATTTATTTACTATATATTATTAATTAAAACCTATATTAAAATCTTAATTATTAATAAATATTTAAACTATAACTATTTTTGGTAAAATACAATTGGCAATTCAAATTAAGTACTATTCAATTTGAATATGTATTTTTGATATATTAATCTTTAATAATTATATATTATCTATTTTATTTCTCTAAAATATTAATCTTAAACTAGATTATATATTTAACAATTAACAAATTAAACATAAAAATATTTTTTATTAAAAGTGATTACTTCATTAATTATTAGAAATTAGAATATCAATTACATCAATCATATTTTAGAAAACTTACAATGTATTTACAATTTTCAATGATTATATTCTAAAATATAATTTTATTTAATAAAATATATATTCAATATAAAATAAACAAAAATAATCTAAATAAATAATAAAATAATAAATTAAATTAAAACAAATTAAATACACTTTTAATTCATTTTGAGAAGACTCAACATTGAATAAAAGCCATGTATTATATATAAATTAATTTAATATTATCAATACTATTCGTAATATATTTCCTATTGATATATAAACTAAATCTATTTTATAAAATAATATAAAATTATTAAATTACACTGAAATTAAATAAAAAATTTATTTATAATCATTTTAAATATTAAAAGTATTATAATATTAAAAATATTTAAATTTAAACAAAATATTTTTGGTCCATAAATTTAAATATTTATCTTGATTTAATTTTAACTAAATTATTTCTAAATTAATTTGTTAATATATTCTTCCATAAAATTTATTTGATAAATTTTATAAATAATTTTTCTAAGTATTTATTTTATTATTAATTTTTAAATTATCTAGATATATATTTATCTTAACAATTTCTATTGGAAAACAATACTAAAACTAGGGATTTAAATTGAGAAATTTAATTTATTTGTTAAACATTAAAAATAAATTAATAATTTATTCTATTTTAAACTTTAATTATTAATAAATAAATTATGTTACATTTTATTTTTTTTTAATATAATTCGTGTTATCTTAAATAATAATATTTATGGCTTATTGTAACGAATACTTGAAATAACTAAACTGTCTTAGTAGTTAGTAGAAATAGTAAGACAAGAAACATCAGAATTGAGCTCATTCACCAAATGATCACTTCTACGAGACAGGATATCAGGCTTACTGGATTTCTTTTCTGCTCTATAAATGAGTTTTAAATCAAATCTGGATAAGAACAAATTTCATCTAATTTGTCTCTGAGATAACATCTCAGGTTTTCTAGGAAAAATTAAGTTCTTGTGATCAGTATAAATTAAGAAAGGATGGCGTGTACCTTCTAAATAATGACGCCATTCTTCAAGAGCAACTATAATAGCTAAAAGTTCTTTATCATATTGTAACGAAGTATATCTATTGATAAGGGTTAGATTAGAAAATCATTAAGGTTAGATTAATGAAAGAAATTATTATTATTATATTTCTTTTTTTAACCAATCATTAAGTAATTAATTAACTTATCAAATTGTATTAAAAAATTATTTCTTCATGTATAAAAGAGAATACTAAAGAGAAGATAGTTCTTTAGTGTTTTTATTAACAATTAATAAAATTATTTTTTTTTTGTTTTGTCTTTAGTTCGATAATACACTGACTTAGCGAGTTAGTTGTATTATAATAATAAATTTAATAAATAAAAAATTATTAAAAAAATATATTAGTTACATAATTTAGTGTGTTTATTATTATAATATTTCGTTACAATAAAAACACTCTAAGAAAAAGATCGCTACCTTAGTGTCTCGTTTATTTGCTTACTTCTAATTTTTTTCATGGATAACTCTGCCGATTTGAAGAACGGTTTTGATGGCAACCATCGCTACCTGAGGATTCTTAGCCAAAATGGACATGATCTTTATGATCCATCCTGAAATAGGAAGGGACGATGGAGAAAAGGTCTTCTACGTCGTTAGCCGCCTCTACGGGGATGCTATGAATTGGGCTGCTACCTTGATTAACAACCATGATCCTTGCTTACAGGATTATAGCGCCTTTGTTGGAAAGCTGAAGGCTACTTTTGGTTTTCAGGATATGGTCTATACTGCCAACCAAAAGCTCAAGAAGATCAAACAGCATGGCCTATCCAACACTCAAGAGTATATCAAGGAATTCAACTACTATGCTGATGAATCCACTTGGAATGAACAAGCCAAGATAGATGCTTTTGTTGATGGGTTGGACGATATAATCGCCACCCATATCCTTCAGATGTTTCCTGGTCCTTCTACCTTGATAAATTTACAAACAATAGCCAGTCGTATAGGGAGTAGATTGGCATGCCATCAAGAGGAAATAAACAGAAATCCAATAGAAGTTTCCGTTCTAAACAAAGCTTCCAATCCCGCTCCTCAGAAAGATCTACAAGTAAATCCACTCAGCCCAAGAAGGAAAATAATTTTGGCCCCATTTCAAGTGAAGAACGTAGCCGCCGAATGAAAGAGAATCTCTGCTTATATTGTGGTAAACCTGGTCACCGATTATCTGAATGCCCTATTAGAATCAAAAAGGAAAATCATACTAATAATGCTGGGGTCCATGTTTTGAATGAACAAGAAAAATCCACTCGACTTTCGGATAACTCCTCTTTACCTCAAACAGTTATCGATGTTTATGTTGTTCTTCCATATAAATCCGTCGGAACTAAAGTTCTCTTAGATAGCGGTTCACAGTTCTGTTTGATCGACCACGCCTTTGTTAAGGTCCACGAGATCCCTATAATTACCAAAGTAAAATGCCCACAAATTATAGGTATCGGAGGTCGCCAAAAGATTATCGGTCAGACTTGGCCTATAACTGTGGAACACATGAATCACTCATGCCAGTTACAATTTTACGTCGTAGACTTGCCTTCTTACTGTTGTATTCTTGGCTCTGACTGGCTAGTCATTCACAATCCGACTATCAATTTTGCTAGTAAGGACGTTTCCTATCATTCCGAATACTGTAAAGAAAATTGCTTAAAGAAAGAATCTGTTAATACTACCTCTTCTGAACCTGAAGACCAATCGAAGGGTGAAATGCCAACCGAAAATGCACCTGAGTACCCTTTTAATGTATTAACTTGCTTAGAAAAACCTGAAGTTGAGTCACCCCAGATTCCAATTCACTACTCTCAGCACTCCAAAGTGTTCGAGGAAAAGTTCGCTGATAAACTTCCCCCTCATCGCCCGTACGACTGTGAAATCAACCTGAGACCAAATAGCAACTTGTTTTATGGTCTAATCTACCGACTTACCGAGAAAGAATCAAAGGGATTAGAAGAAACCATTAATGAAAATTTAAAAAAGGGGATTATCCGCAAATCCAAATCGCCCGCTGGTGCTCCCGTTCTGTTTGTCCCGAAGAAGAGTGGAGAACTTCGTATGTGTATCGACTACCGCCGCTTGAACGAAATCACCATTAGGAACTCGTACCCTCTCCCATTGATCCAAGATATGTTGGATCATCTAGGAAAAGCCAAGGTGTTTTCGAAGCTAGAACTTCGATCCGCCTACAACTTGGTAAGAATCAAAGAAGGCGATGAATATAAGACCGCCTTCACCTGTCAATTTGGCCATTTCGAATATCTGATAATGTAAAAAAATGTGTCTTTAACAATAAAACAAATTATAATATTTACTAAATAACTTAGTAATATTAACACTTTAAAATATTCTGTAAATTATTAATTTATAAAAATATCATTAAAAACACATAGAATTTAACTTAATAAGTTAGTGTTTAATAATATAATTATTTATTAATAAAATCTCGATTCTTTAAAATATTTGGGAAAATTCACTCGTATTTATACTAAAAATTTTTTAAATTAATTTATAAAATTTTTTCAACTTAAAATTCTTAACCAATCAATAATCTTTATATAAAATAAAATTTAAAAATAAAATAAAATAAAATCATAATTTTTAAAATAGTATCTATGAGGTCTTGAACTAGTGTCATTCAAACTCAAAGTCTTAGCTACTAACCACTAAGACAATTTAGTTATTTCTAGTATTCATTACAGGTAATGCCTTTCGGTCTCAAGAACGCTCCTGCAGTTTTCCAACATTTTATTAACTACGTTCTTGAAGGCATTATCGGTAAATTTGTCTTTTCGTATATTGACGATATCATCATTTTCTCTGATAATATAATTGAACATCGTGAACACGTCAATGAAGTTCTTTGTAGACTTGAGAAAGTCGGATTGTATGCTAAATTAGAAAAATGTCTATTTGACTCTCCTTGTCTTGACTTCCTTAGTCATAGAATCTCCGCCTCTTGTATCGGAATGGATCCTAATAAGGTGAAAGCCATTGCTGAATGGACGACTCCTAAATCGGTCTATGAGTTACAATCTTTCCTAGGCTTAGCCAATTATTATCGTAGATTTATTCCTGGCTTTGCTAAAATTGCTCACCCACTTCACCAACTTTGCAAGAAGAACACCGCCTTCGTTTGGAACGATACCGCTCAAGATGCTTTTGATACTTTGGTTAAGTACTTTATTAGTCAGCCTATCCTTGCGTATCCTGATGTCGACTTACCTTTTGTTGTTGAAACCGATGCAAGCAACTTTGCCATAGGTGCTGTATTTTCTCAAGTTAATAAATCCGACAGTATTCTTCACCCTGTTGCGTTCTTTTCTAGATCCCTTACAAATCCGGAAAAGAATTACCCCATATATAACAAAGAACTTTTGGCTATCGTCGCGTCTTTGGAAGTGTGGAGACATTTTTTGAAAGGTGCAAATCATACTTTCAAAATTATATCAGACCACAGAAACCTTCTTTTTCAGAAGAAGCAAGAGAAGATGACTCAGAGGTTAATTAGATGGTTCCTTTTCCTTGCTGAATTCGATTTTGTTATTTAATATCGCCCTGGTTCCTATAACGGAAAAACCGATTCCTTGACAAGAAGACCTGACTATCTTGATCACTCTTGCAATTCTGACTCTCATAACTCCGTCTTTCGCCCCGAAAATTTCAGTTCATGCTTTTTTTCATCCACCCCTTCTTCTCTTTTTGAAAAAATCATTCTCTCTTGTAAACTTGACAAATTCTTCATTGAGACTTCTAATCAAAATCTTAATGATAATTGTTCTTCTGACTACAAACTTAGTAACAACATTCTCCTTTTCCAAGATAAAATCTATGTCCCTAAGGATTGTCGCGTTGAAATTCTGTCTTCTTGTCATGACTCCCCTGCTGCCGGCCATTTTGGTATTTCGAAAACTTTATCCTTGATTTCTCGTAACTATTGGTGGCCCAAAATGTATCAGGATGTTAAGGATTATGTCCGCTCTTGTGACGTCTGCTAAAAGACAAAACTTTTGTCTTCGTAGTGTTATTGTACCAAATATAAATATACCTTTGGATAAAGTATTGATATCAAAAGAATTTACAGATTAATTAATTCCTTATGGATATAAACCTAATGACTATGTAATTATTAATAGACAGCCTACACTCCAAACTACCTCTATACTTTCCATTCGATCATTTCCTAGTAGTAGCCGAACCATTCAAATCAATCCACTAATAGCTAATGTTTTCCAAGCTGATTTTGATGGCGATGAAATGAATATTTTTTGGCTTCCAGGTGAAGAGTCTAAAAAGGAGTTAGCAAGTAAATTAAATATTAAAAATAATTTTCGTTCATTTAAGGATGGTTCACTTATGATTAAATTTATTCAAGATACTTTAACTGGTTTATACAATATGACAAGAGATGAACATATTGTTGAACCTCATGTTCTCGAAAATATATGTAAAAAATTGAAAATATCAAAGAAAAAATGGAATTCATTTTGTAAATATTACAAGTCTCGAATGAATACCGATAAAATACCATATAAGCACTTAATTTCATTGTTGTTTCCAAAATCACTAACTTTAAAAATGGGTGACGAATATTTAGTAGATCATGGCATTCTACTTCATACTATCAATGGTGCTAATCAAACGGAATTGTTAAATTCCATTTCTCATTATGGTAACGATTTTTACTTGAAGTTTATGTGGGATGTACAACGTATGGTTCATGAATATAACTTATTTCATATCATAAGTATTTCCATTTCAGATTGTATACCAGATACTGAACTTGAAAACAAATTTAATTGCATTTTGGAAAAGATTCCCGATACTTTATCGACAATAACCTTGTCAAGTGTAGATTCATCTATTTTAACTTCGGGTAAGCACGTTGATGGTAAATTAAAAGAATTATGTTTAAATAGTCATTATGTATTAGTAAAATTAGCAGAAGCACTTGATAATAATTTAACTAATATTATCAATAGTGGATCAAAAGGATCAGGTGATAATCTTATTCAAATTTTAGCATCGTTAGGAACTCAGGCTATATTACAAGAATGTTTTATTAAAAGAGGATACTCCGAAGGACTTACAGCCAAAGAATTATTTATCCATTCTAAATCAGGTCGTGCAGGTATTATTTCCACTTCACTTAATACCTCTTCTACAGGTTATTTACAAAGAGAGCTTGTCAAAAGCATGGAAGATATTGTAACCGATAAAGATTTTATTGTTCGTGATTATAATAATAATGAAATCTATTATTATCCATTTTCATCAAATACTATTGATATAGATGATTCATTCTTAGAATACACTTATTCGATGTCAATCATTAATAAATAAATATTGATAAAATATTAATATTTATAACCATAAAAACTATATTAAAATAATAGTTAATATATTATTTATACATCTATTGGTATTTAAATCAATATTTATTTATTTTATTAAATTGAATTTATAATCAAATCTTTTATATATATTTAAAAATATTAAAAAGAAATTATTTAAACATATTCAATAATATATTATATATTATTTATATATATATATATATATATTATTTATATATATTTCATTTATTTATAATATTATATATAATTTTTAATGTAATAATAAATAGTATAATCAACATTAATAATTAAAAATATTTTATTAAAATACTTATTATATTTAATTAAAATTTTAATAAAGTTTTTTTAATAATTCAAAAAAAAGATATTAAAATAGATTATTTTAAAACTAAAAAATTTTATTATTATTATTTTTATTATAAATTTATTGTTTATAATTGAATTTATTATTTTAAAATTTTATTTATATATGATATTTGATAATTTATAAAATGATTATAATTAATTTTAATTTATAACTATTATAAATGATAGATAAAAATGAGTACTGATTACTTAACTAAATTTATTAATAAATACAATGTATTTGCAAATATTGATAAATTATTTGTAAAGAAGATTTATGATATAAAAGAATTTATAGAAAAAAATATTCCAGGATTAAATCATTTAACTATTTCTATACCAAAAGTTAGTTACGATGATTTAATGGTATCAAAAGATTATTATTATATATCACTGATTCAAGGATCTTATGAAATAAAAATACCAGCACCTATTGACGGTGTGTTTATAGTAGACGGTGTTGAAAAGGTTATTATATCACAAGAAATATTTTGTACGCCATGTTTTATTTATAAAGATAAAGAAGATTACATAGAATACAAAGAATGTAATAAATATGGAAAATTTCAGTCTTTAGAAATGTTTACAAATTATAAATATGTCAGGTATTTAAAAATAGTCCTTGGCAAAAATAAAAAAGACTTGAATTACAAAAATGAAAATACAAACATTGATATTATTACTACTTTTATGGCAAAAGAACGTCATAAAAAGATTCAGAATGTCAAAAATCACATTAATCTGGACATACGAGTTTATTTTTCTTTATTTTTCCAATATCTACGGGTAAAAGGAATTAAATCTCATGATAAACAAAATGTCTCTCTCGTGTACATTCTTCATTATTTAAAACCGGAATTATCAATGGCTAAAATTAAAGAAATCATTATTTCTACTCTTTTTGGAAATAATCTACCAGAAAATATTGTAATTGACATTCCGGATTCTTTACCAGAAGATACCTTTGAAAGTATTATTTCACATCGAAAAGAATCAAGTGAAGAAATAATCGCTGTAATTAATAAGATAATAGATAGCTATCTTACTCCGGATTCACTCCATCCTGTTATTGATACTGATGAAAAAAATAAATTAAATAATAATGACATTAAATTTTATACTTATCTGTCAATGGCAAGAGCCTTCTTTTACGATACAAAAGAACATTATAACAATCGTATTGACACTTTCCCATATTCAATGTATCGTTTTATTAAATACTATACATTAGAAAATAAAAAGGTTCCATTAAATAAATTTGTTAAAAACTTAAATTTTAAATTATTTAATAATGTTAAAACAGGACTAGTTCGTTCCTATTTCAAAGATTACTCGGCCATTGCAGTACAGACGCTTAGTAAGCGTTCCTATTATGATAAATTATCACATTTACGAAGAGTTCAAATTCCGATTAATACGGAAAGTGAAAATTCGGAGTTAAGAATGTCTTATGATTATGGTTATTTCTGTCCTTTTGAAACACCGGAATCCAAAGATGTAGGTCTTGTCAAGTATTTTGGAATATCAGTATTGGTAGCACCGGACTTTTCAATAGACAAAACAATTTTATATTCTTTTGTTAATGATCATATGAATCCATGTATAAACGGCAAACTTACTGAATATCCTGTATTGTTGAATAGTAGGTTCATTGGGTTTACTTCAACTGATTTAGTAGAATATGTATATAAAAAATTAAAATTAACATATACATTTATTAGTTGTATATTCGATAATGTTACATTCTATATATTTACGGATGAAGGAAGAATTATGAGACCAATAAAAGTCTTAAAAAATGGATCTGAAATAGGTGTAAGATTTATCGACATTTCTGAATACAAATGCAATACCGAATATAAATATGAAGAAATAGATCCAAACTTTGTTTTTGGATTAATCAGTGCTCTTTCCCCATTTCCAGGAAATAATCATGTACCAAGACTAACATTTCAAGCAGGTATGACAAAACAATGTATGTCAAATGACAGTACAATATTTCAATTTAATGATAATTCAAGAAAATTAATTCATGCTCAACGTCCATTTTGTATGACCAAATTAGAATCTATTTTATCACGCAGACTTTGTCATTATCAACCTTTGAATATTTTATTTAATGATACCAATTATACCTTGAGTAATTTATTTAATTTATTTACAAATATTGATGATGAAGATAATAGTAATGAATTTGAAGAAAATGATTTTAAAGAAAATAATAAAAATTATTTACACGAAATTATAAAGCATAATAATTTTGAAAGAAATATACAGATAAATAATGAAGAATTCAGAAATCGAATTGACCTTCTTACAAATATCAATATTGAAAAAGATGAAAATAGCAGTAATAATGATTTAATGACTACATTATCAACAATAACAAATAATAATACTTATCATAGATTTAGTGGTCAAAATGTGGTAGTAGCTATTATGGCATTTGGAAATAATCAAGAAGACAGTGTTATATTCAATGCCGAAAGTATAGATAATGGTTTGTTTAGTAATATTAAATATAGATATCAATATGTTTCTTACAATATTAAAGAAGAAATGTTATTGAATATAAATGAAAACTATGAAAATGGATTACCCAAACCAAATACACCAATTGCACAAGATTCATCGTGTTCCAATGAAATAATTTTTAAGAAATATAATCTTGTAAAGAATGAAGTTGAAGATATAGAAAATATTTTTAGAAAGCCTGTTATTGTTGAGCATTGTACCACATTTATTAAAGATGATATGTGCTATTGTTGTGTGGAAGTTCGTCATATGTATAAGCCACAACAAGGAGATAAGTTTGCTAGTCGCTATGCTCAAAAAGGTGTTATTGGATCAATACTACCAGAAGATGAATTACCAAGAACAGAATATGGAATAATACCAGATATCATTGTTAATCCACATGCTTTTCCATCGAGAATGACAGTTGGTCATTTAATTGAAATGTACGTCAGTAAGTGTATGGTGATTGATCCTCAGAAATTTGGAACATTTTTTGATGCTTCCATAGAAAGTAATGATATAAAAAATTTCAGATCAACATTTATTGAAAGTGGAATACCAATCATGGAAAATATGATAGATCCTAAAACAGGAATAAATATAGGATCCGCATTTGTAGGCGTTTGCTACTATACAGCTTTACAACATCAAGTAGAAGAAAAAATGTTTTATCGTATTACCGGAAGTGTTAATTCTATTAGTAAGCAACCAACGGAAGGAAAGGCTAATAATGGTGGCTTAAGAATAGGAGAAATGGAAAGGGATGCTTTAATAGCTCATGGTGCCAATGCCATATTAAAGGATATGTTTAGAAATAATACAGATGTTATGGAAATTAAATATTGTAATATTTGTCATTCAATAAGTATATCTGAAACATGTTGTAATTCCACAACAAAATCTTTAACAATTTCAAATAGTTTTAATATTATGAATTCTTATTTAGATTCCATCGGAATACATACAACTATAAATGAAAAATAAATTATAATTATTTTTTTAATAATAAAATAATATTTTAAAAAAATAATTTACATATATTCAGATATGTATTTTTTCCATTTTAAAATAATAGTTATATTAACAAAATACATACATACATACATATTCACATTCATATATACATATATACATACATATATACATATATATATATATATATTCACATTCATATATATATATAATATTTATAACGTTTATAATACATATTAAATACTTAGAGTTAAATTTAATTTTAAAAACATAATTAAAGTATTTTATAATAAACAACATTTTAACTATATAATACACATTAATATATATATATATATGTAAATAAACAGTCAATAATTAAGTTAATTATAATATTTTGCATATAATATATACAATAATTATTAATAATAAAAATAGTTTTTCTTAAAAAATTAAATAAGTATTTACATTATGAATTATTTTTTAAAAAATAAATAAAAATTATATTAAAATTTTAATATTATTAAAATAAATATAAGCAAAATATACAAATATTATTTATTTTAAAGAATTAAACATTTAAATTATTTTAAAAATAATTTATTAAAATTAATAAAACATTAATTTATAATATGTATTAATAAATAAGAATATATATTTTTTATTTTGCCAATCTATATCCAATAATTGATTCAACTAAATGATCAGATGACATTACACTTTTTATTCTTATATTATATTTAATTAAATCCATACGGAAATCTTCCAAACTGTAACTTAGAGCTCTAGTAGAAACAAAATTTTTAAACCAACCTTTATATAAGGAATAAACTTCATCGATAGGAATGGCAAAGTTGTCATTTTTATCAATAATATACTTTTCCAAGAATCTAGCTATATGGTCACATCTCATAATGAAATGCTTTGTGGCATGGATGACACTTTGAGGTATCTCCAAATTTGTATAATCTTTTGGTAATTTTTGATCAAGATGTGGATTAATGCTTCAGCATAGCTTTGAACATGGGAACCTTGCCACATTGTGTTGGCCTGCTTGATGGAAGAGTTGTCAATGTTTTGAGTGGATGATAATATTGAGATATTCATTTTGTTAACAAAACGTTGAGTGAAAGGAATAACCAAGATTCTATCAATTAAAGCATTATCCAAATTGGATATAGTTAATTTATCATTGGTATTGATAATTGGTAATAAATCAACGTAAACGGTTTGTAAATCTTTATACAAAGATCTAGTCTTAATATATCCGACATTTCCTGTAATGGCTTTAGCATCACCAGTGATGTTAATGGATCGAGCATCTGGTTCTTCACAAATCGAAATTCTACATTTATTAAGATCCATCATATGAGGACTTGGTTTATCAGCACTGGTGGACTTTCCTAGAAATAAGGATACGTTTGGAGTAGCAGCATAATCTCCAAGTGCAAGTCTTAACATATTAGTAAAAGTAGTTTTACCATTACGACCAGATCCAATGAAAAACAAAATGGAACGTAATTTATTACCAAGAGTAAGGGTAGAAGCAATCAATTTCAATACATAATTTATCAAGTCTTCCTCAACAAAAATATCTCTTAAGAATTGGTAGACTTCTTCCATTTTATCCCTATTATCATTATAGTAATTGTAATTGGTTGATTTAAGACAAAAATCATTAGGACGTCCAGGACGTGGAGCTCCAATATCAAAGTCATAAACGCAGTCTTCGAATCTTAATACATTACCTTTATCAATTCGTTTAATAAAATCATGGGTGTAAAAGAAGGTTTCAAGTTGTTCCAAGTGATTATAGATTATGGTATGATTGGTAAAGAAATTCATTAATTCATTAGTGATGCCATCTAAAGATATATTATATTCGATACACATATTCTTAAGATTTCCTGTCAAATACAAATTTATTTCTTTAGCTATGTCGTAAGAACTTATTGATTCCCATCCATTAAGACTGTAAAAGAATTTATACCATTCCTTGTCACTATACACAAAATATCCCAAATTTAAAATTATGAATATATTGAATATAGAATGATTTGATAATGAAGTTTTACCATAATACTTTTTAATAGTCATTAATCGAGAAATATTTACAATACGTAAACCAAACTCATCAATACAACTATAAATGATATCAATAATGTCATTTTTGAATTTTTTATTTTCCAAAGTATTGTTTCCTTCAATCTTTATATTATTTAATCGATTATTAAGAATTCCAATTTCTTCATTTAGGATTCTATTCTTTTCCTTACTTTCATCATTATCAACTTTTATATTGTAAGTTTCTAGGTATTTAGCAATCAATGAATAAGATTTTGTTCTTTTAGTTTCGTCATGCTTTAAGAGGATAAATAAAAAGTATACAATTGGATGGTATATGTTAATACCACTTGTATCAATATTCTGTGTATTTATTGCTACCATTTAATAGACAAATAAACTTACTATTAACGAAAAACTTTATAAACATAAAATAGAATTAAAAATTATCATTTTAAAAAAATTAATATATTATATATATATATGTTAATATATATTTACTTTATATATATTTTATATATTTTATATATTACATCAATATATTAATATATAAAGTAAATATATATTAACATATATATTAACATATATATATTATTATTTTTATTATATTTAATGTTTACTTTATAAATTTATCTTTATTTATTTATAATATATTTTTAAAAAAATTAATAATTTATAATATATAAAATATATAAAAATATATAAAAATATTTAAATTAAAAAATTGCAATTATAGTTTATATATAATATATACTTATAAATATATATTTATTTATTTATTAATATATTAATTTCATATTATTAATAATTTATTAGTATTGTATTCTATTCATATTCAATTTATAACTTATATCCTATTGGTATCTTATTCATCCAATAATATTTTAAGAATGAATAGATAACATAATAATTGATTTACTTATATACATTTATATATAATATTTATTTAATAATTTATTAATAGTATTAATATAGTAATAAAGATAAATAAAAAGAGTATCTATTATTAAATAAATCCATATTTGGTTTTAATTTCATGGGGAAGTACATCTTTACTAACTTCAACATCATCAAGTAATATTTCAATGATTTCTCTTTTTGAATATTTGTTTTCTTCAGCATAAGTAATAATATATTCTTTATCATCCATGGTTAATGGAAATACAAAGAAATGGTAATGTTCTGGTAATTTTTGAAGTTTAATATCCTTCTTAATTTCTTTGTAAGAAATTTCTAATGCTAACTGAATATTTGGATAGAATATAATTGGTGCACTTTCAAAAATACTTTTTTTATTACTGTTATTATTTTTAGATGGTTGTTTAAAACAAAATGTATTGTTTAATTTACTTGTAATATGAGGTTTTAATGATTTGATGATTTCTGAAGGAAATTGATCATTATTTAAATCACCAAGTAATTTATATATTAATTCTATGGTTTTTGTCAATTTTTTAACAGTAAATGATTTATCCTTTTCATCTATTGAAACCTTATCACATATAGTGTTTAAAACAAGATCAATAGCATCAGTGATTACTGTACGTTTTAATTCGTTTAATCTTTTTTGTGATACGCTTTTAATAACTTCAGACATTTCTTAAAAATGTAGTGGTTTGGATAAATGCTAATTCTTTAAAGGAGAATGAACTAGTCTATTTTTTTTTATTGTTTATAAATATTAAATATATAAAATCATTTGTTAAAAATAAAAATATTTATTTATATTTATTAACTCTATTATTTCTATTTAAAAATTTATAATTTTAATAAAAATAATTATATTAATTGTATTTTAATAATATATTATGTATATATATTATGTATGGATGTAATATATATTATAAATTAATTTATTAAATAATTAATTGAAAAAAAAAATAATATAAAATGATTAACTTAATTCAATTCATTTAATAAAATAATTTAATAAACATAATGAGTATAGATTCCATTAAAATTACTCACCAATTAAAAGGAAAAAGTAATGGTTATGAAAAATCTATACTTCAACAAATCCAGTACAAACTAATAAGCACTACTACTGGAAAGTATAATAATTCTTTATACATTAAAGAATTTTTAAATTTTATAAAGGTCCATATAATAAATAGGAATAATAATTCCAATGAAAATGAAATCCGATTTAGCAAATTAAATATGCCAATGTTATATGTAATCTTTATTATTAAAAATTACGAATTTTCTAATTTTAATTCTGAAAATCTTGATAATCCAGAATATAAGAATAAAGTTAATGAACTTTTTAAGGATATAATCGGTATGAATGATAATGAAGATTATATAGAATATACTCTTGATATTATTCGTTATTTATATATATATAATCTAATTATTAATGATAAATATATTTTATTGTAAATTATAAATGTTATAAATGATTTTTTATATTTTAAATATATATAGAAAACATATAAAAAAAATTGTATTTGTTATAAATATTATACATATTAAAATATATTGTTATTATATATACATGTATATAAATATATATATATAAATATATACATATATATAAATATACATATACATAAATATATATACATATATATATAAATTTTAATAAATAAATACATTTTTTAACGGCATTAAATATTTTAAACTTTATTATTAATTTAATTAAAATTAATAAATAAATACAATAGTAAAAATATAATTTTATTAACTATAATGTCATTAACTTGTTTCATTTATAATTGGGAATTATTCATTAAGGATGATTATCCTATAATTATTGGATTTGGTTATAATGAAAATGATAGTAAAATAGCTATTGTGATTAAGGATTTTCCTTTATTTAAATACTCTGATTCGGTAAATAGAAATTTCGATTATATTAATAATAAAAAAGAAGTCTTGAAAAAAATATTATTACGACATTATCTTGATGGTGAACAAACAATTTACAAAGTGTATTTTAAAAAGTATTCTGAATATATTTCATTCCAATCAACGTTATTTAATGTGGATATAGTATCATCTTTTCTTTCCATTCAAAATTTGGATACTATTGGATGGATTTATTCGGAGAGTTATCAAGAGAATAATTCAGATCATTATACTACTTTTAATAATGAATATATTGTTAACTATAAAAGTATTCATGCAAAAAATATTGATAAATATCCAGAACCATCTATATTATCGTTTGATATTGAATGTATGTCTCATGATTTTGAATCTTTTCCAAATTGTTATTTATATAATGATTTTATATCAACTATTAGTATTGTATATCATTATAAAGACATTCAAAGAAACATTGCCATTTGTGTTAAATATAAAGATAAAAATAATATAGTAAATAAATTAAAACTAAATGAAATAGATCCTTCATTTATTCCATTTATTGATATTAATAAATTTAATGATTCATGTAAAAAGTTTAATTTTTTTGATGAAAATAATATTAATAATATTAATGATAATAGTGTAAATAATAATATCAATGAAAATAATAATGAGTATACTAATACTAATCAATATGATAATAATAAAAATATAGATAATAATGAAAATGTATTTAATAATAGTAATATAGATAATAATAAGTCAGATAATAATAATTACAATATTAGTATTAACATAAATAATAATGATAATTATGTTAATACTAATATTGATATCAATGATAATAAAGTTATGAATAATAAAGGTAATGATGTTAATAAAGACACTATTATTATAAATAATAATACTGAAGTAAAAAATAGATATAACAGATTAAAGAAACTTTTGGATAATAATTATACATATCATTCTAATACTAAAAAAAGATATAATAAATTAAAAAGTATGTTAAATAATAGTATAGTAAATGATAAGTTAATTAAAGATGATGCTTTAAATAATAATGACAATACTGTAAAAGAGGAAACTTTATTAGAACCAATTGAAGAATTTATTATTAAACATGAAAAATCAAAAAAAGATAAACTTTTAAAAAATAATGTTTTAAATGATAAGTATGATATTATTTTTGTAGAATCTGAATATGACTTGATTTGTGAATTTTTTAAACAAATTCGAAATTTAGATCCTGATTTGATTATTGGATATAATACTTTTGGATTTGATTACAGATATTTAGCACAAAGAACTAGTATGCATTTAATCATCGATGATAAAGATTCACCTTTCAAAGCTAATAGAATTCGGAATATGCCTACAAAATTTATAACTACCTCAAGTAATGAAGTTGAACTTAAGATTCCAGGAAGAATAGCAATTGATATTTTCAAATATGCAAAATCTTTAAATTTACCTTCTGCTAGTTTAAATTATATATCAGAACAATTATTGAATAAGCACAAGATTGATTTGCCCTACAAAGATATGTTTTACTTAATTCATAAAAATACAGATGATTCTTTAAATAAAGTAGCTATGTATTGTATTATGGATTCAATCCTAACTCTGGAAATATTTAATATTTCGTATCAATGGATCCAACTCTTGGAAATCGCTAAAACTTCAAGAATTCGTGTGGATGAAGTTTATAAAAATGGTCAGAGTAAAAAGTTTGCCAATTTGTTATATAAATATTGTTATGACAATAATATATGTGTTGATATTGATAATTCGGATATTACTAGTTATAAAGGTGCTACTGTAATAGAACCATTATCTGGTGTATACAATTATTGCACTATGTTGGATTTCACAAGTTTATATCCAAGTGTCATTATTACTCATAATATATGCTATACAACATTAATTAACAATTGTGATATTGGAAAATATTCTGAAGATGAATATCATAAAATTGATATAGGAAATAAGGTATATTACTTTACAAAACTTCATGTTGGAATCTTACCTCGAATGATGAAGCTGTTACTTTCAGAAAGAATTCGTTATAAAAACATGATGAAAAAGGCATCTGGTTCAGATTATATCATATACGATAAACGTCAATATGCATTAAAGATACAAGCTAATTCGATTTATGGATGTCTTGGTTCAAGTTCCTTAAAGTATTTAAGATTCTTACCAGGTGCTGAATGTACTACAGGTATGGGAAGAAACTACTTGAATAAAACTATTGATTTAATTTGTGAAAATACTAATTTTAGAGTAATTTATGGAGATACAGATTCATGTCTAATCGAATATAAAAAAGAATATTTGGAAAACTTAAATAATAAAAATACTTTAAACAATAAAAATAATTTAAATAATATTAATAATATTAATAATTTAAATAATTTAAATAATATTAATAATAAAAATAATTTAAATAATATTAATAACTCTAATAATATGGACACTAATAAGAATGATGGTAATATTGATGTATTAAATGATAAAGATAAAAGTTATAATAAAGATTTCGATGTAAACAGATTTATTAAAGATTGTCATTCAGTAGCTGAATATGTTACAGATCAATTACCGGAAGGAATGCATTTAAAATATGAAAACACATTTAAAAGAATGTTGATCATATCCAAAAAAAAGTATTGTGGTGTTTTGGCAAATACATCAGAGTTGTATATTAAAGGAATAGATATTATTAAAAAAAATACTTGTATTTTCATTAGAGATTATTATAAAATATTTTTATACATGATTCTTTTTGATTATCCAGAAAAACAGATACGTCATAAGGTATTAGAAATGAAAAATAAATTACTTTCTGGTAACGTACCATTAGAAAAGTTGATTATGAAATTGTCTATTGGACCAAAGTATGTCAACAAATCTTATTATGTCTTATTATTTGTTAATAATCATAAAATGTATAATTTGGATTACAAAATTGGTGAAAAAATAGATTATATTATTATAGATACCAATTCATTTTCATTTAATAACAATTCAACTTTATTAGGTGATAAAATCATGTCTTTAGACTTGTATAAGAATATATGTGAAAAAGCTATTAAAAATAAAGATATCATCAAGCCTAAACTAGATTATCAATATTATTATTATCATTATGTGGAAACAGGATTTAAAAGTTTATTAAAAGTATTAAATAATGATATTAGCGATTTATTATAATTTGATTATATTAATAATTCAATAAAAATTATTTAAATAATTTAAGTAATTTAAATAATTTATTATATACAAAATTTTATATTTTTATTTTTTAAAAAATTTTATAATTATTTTATTATAAATATTTTATTATAAATATTTAATTTTTAAATTACAAAAAAAATTTTTAAATTAATATTATTTAAAAATATTATAACATTTAATAAATAAAAATTAAAAATATAAAATATTATTCATTATCAATAATATTTATAGTATTCTCAATATTTTTATTGTTTTCATTATTTTCCGTATCTTCATTATTAATAGTATTTTCAGTATTAATAGTGTTTTCATTATTAATTATATTTTCATTTTTTTCTTCTTCATCATTGTATATTCCGGTAATTAATTTTGAAGATATAGATGTTAAATCATCTTTAACACCATAAAAGACATCCTGAATTACCCTAAAAGGATCTTCAAAAGATAATCGAGATATAAAAGAATAATCACCATTTCTCATTCCAAAACGAGACATTGGTGTAATCGTATTATCACGACACATGAAATTAGTTAATAATTCTATATGTTGCATATTATATGAAGTAATATCTGCATTTACAATTTTTATTAACTGCTTTAAAATATTCTTTTTACGTAATTCAAAATCAATATTGAATGAATTTGCATAGACTAAATATGTAGATCGTTCCTTATCAATGTATTCTTCTTTAAAAAGTTTATCTAAATCTAACCCTATAACTTCTATATAATGTTCATTACCTATAGCTTTAAACGTAACTTTAACAATATCTTTAGCTCCTGATAATACAACATTATTTAATACTTTGTTAATATCTTCATTATCTAAATTAACGAAATGACTATCAAGTAAATAATATTTATCAAATTCTTCAAATTCAAAATTCTGTTCATTAAAATAATCTATTAGGAAATTACTTTCATTATTACAATATTCATTAATACTGTTATTAATGCTGTTATTAATATCATTATCAGAATCATAATTATTTTCTTCATTATCAGAATTATCAGAATTATTATATTCATCAATTCCTGGTTTAAAAACACAAAGCATATCTGAATCAACTATATAATCAATTTTATGATCATCAAACCAACCAAGAATCTTTGAAGCAGGTTGAATAAATTCAATGAAAAGATCTTCAAGATTTAGAGATGATTCCCATGTAAACAATATATTATTGGTGTTTTCTAAATATTTAATTACAGATTCGAAAATAGTTTTTGGATGAATTTTTAAATTAAATATGGAATGGCGACAAAAATAAAAACGAAGTGTAAATCCATTATACACAACATTTAAAACAACATCATTTAATATTCTGTATTCCATTTGATTTGCTATTTTCTTCTTAAATAAAATATCATAATTTGGTTTAAAATATAAATGAATTATATGTAACGAATCATAGAAATTAGTAACCTGTCTTAGTGGTTAGTAACTAAGACCTTGGTTTGAACTACTCGAGTTCGAAACCTCATTAATATCTTTTTAATTATTAAAATATTTTATAACGAAATTTTACCAAAGAAGATAATTTCTGATTGGCTTAAAAAATTAAGTTGTAAAATTTTTATAAATTTACTTTTAAAAATTTTTATATAAATACGAGTGAAATTTCTCAAAAAAATTATTTTTAATTCGAGTTTTTATTAACAAAAAAATTTTATAATAAAAATAAAATTATTAAACACTAACCTGTTATAATTTTGTTAAGTGTTCAATAATAAAATTTTTATTTGCTTTTATTATTTTACTTTTTATATATATTTGTGTTTTTATTTATTGAACATTAGTTCTTTACAATAAAAACTCCTAAAATATATAATAACACCTTAGTGTTTAAAAAAGGAAGAATTTTTAATTTATTAAAAAATTAAGTAAGTCAGTGAAGCTTATTTTAACAATAAGGGTACTGAAAACAAAAGTAAAACCCACAGTTATTATAAGGGGAGCGCCAGGACGCTTAATTTAATAATAAAGAAAAAATTCATTTTCTAATAAAACGTTTTCTACTTTTAATAAATAAAATTAAATTTTATTTATTATTTTTTGAAAAATATAATAAAATAACAAAGAAGTTAGGATTCAATAACTCCCTTAGCGTGGATAGTTGGACACCTATACGTAATACTTTGTTGTTTAGATATTATTAATAATCGGGAAATTAAACCTATTTTTTTCTTTCCGCTTAATTAAGTAAGTGACAATAAAGAAACTAATACCGTTAATTCCTTTTATTGAAAATTTTCATTTCCAATATTAACAATTGATAATATCTACGTTATCAACAAAGAGCTACAAGGGACCTAGTATTGAATACTAATAAAATTAAATATTTGATGGTCCAATACTATTTAATTTGACTCTTTGTCTATATTTAAAATATTTTAATCAATAAATAATAATAAAGATTTAATTTTTTTTTTTTTTTTTTTTCTTAATTTCTTCAAACATAACTTTATCTTATTTACATAATTTTTATTTTCAAACAATTATATTTTTTAATTCTAATGGAAGGACAAATATTTGATAACGCCTCACTAAAAGACGGTTTCGCAGGAGACAGAAAATATCTCAAAGGTTTCTTAGCCAAAATAGAACTTGTTTTTCTCCTTTATCCCGAAAGATATCAAGATGAAGAGAGCAAGGTTATCTACCTGATTTCTCGCCTTTATGGAAATGCATTAAATTGGGCCGCTACGCTTATTGACAACCATGATCCATGTCTGACCAACTACCAAGCATTCAAGGAAAGACTAAAGGCGTTCTATGGGAACAATGATGCAGTCTACGTAGCCAATCAAATGCTACGTACTCTCAAGCAACATCGTTTGGGCGGCATCAGAGGATACATCCTTGAATTTAACAAATACTCTGATGAATCTAACTGGAATGAAGAGGCTAAGATGGATGCTTTTATCGCTGGGCTCAACCAAGAAGTTGCAATGAAGATATTAGAGATGTTCCCAGGACCAAGAGATTTGTTTTCCCTCCAAACTATTGCAGCTAGAATAGACTCCAGACTTGCTACCAGGGGATTATTTTTTGACAAAAATTCTAAGGGACCAAGTTCTAATTCCAGCAATGGCTCCAGAAAGGCTTCCACAAATCTAAAGGAACATCCCAAGAAGAAAAGATACTTTGGTCCGTTATCCAAGGAAGAAAAAGAAAGAAGAAGTAAGGAAAACTTATGTGTCTATTGTGGATCTCCAGGACACCAACTGAAAGATTGTCATAAGAGAAGAAATAAAAACTCAGCATTCGAATCTTTAGTTTCTTTACAAAATAATTCTACCAATTCCAAGAAAAAGCAACAAGATAGGGTAACCTCAGATTTTAAATTATCGTTTGAACTAGACACAAAAATTCTTATAGACTCCGGTTCTACACTTAATCTAATAGATGTCGACTATTGCAACGATCACAATATTCCCTACCACTATGAAGAAGATTTACCCAACGTATTCGGTATTGGTGGTAGCCAAAAACTGTTCGGAGCTACTCCACCTCTTAATCTTCGCTACATGGATCACCTATGCCGTACTGTCTTTTACGTTACTGATCTACCTGTATATCCTTGTATTCTAGGTCTACGTTGGCTTAAGGAACATAATCCAAGTATTGACTTTGAAAATAATAAATTATCTTTTGGTTCTTCATATTGCTTGGATCATTGTATGACTCTCCCTTCGAATGTTCCCGAATTCCATCAGGAAACTTCTGTTTTTTCTACTGATTGCAATAACTCTTCTTCCGTTTCTTTGCCTATTTTTATTGACAAATCTAAATCTTCTTTTTCAAATTCTAAGTTATCTCATTCTCGTAATCCCAAAGAAAATCATTCTAAATCTGTCTTAATTAACAATGAATCTGTTAACGATCCTTTATCACAAGAGACTTGTACTGTCATGGCTTCTAATATATCTCTTTCTAAAGTTGACACTTATTCACCAAAAAACTCTCTTAAAGACTCAAATCCTATTACTAAACTTCCGAAGGAATTAGAATCATATATGGACGTCTTTAGCGAATCTTCTGCTGATCAATTACCACCTCATCGTCCTTATGATTGCCAAATAAACCTAATCGAAAATGCCAAGCTATTTTATGGACCAATCTACCCACTAACAGACGAAGAAACAAGAGTTTTGAAGGATTATATCGATGAAAACCTCAAAAAGGGTTTCATTAGGAAATCCAAATCTCCTGCTTGTGCGCCTGTACTTTTCGTTCCTAAAAAGAATGGTGAACTCCGTCTTTGTCAAGATTATAGGGAACTCAACAAAATTACCATTAGAGATTCTTATCCTCTACCTCTGATTCAAGATATGCTAGAGCATCTTGGTAAAGCGAAAATCTTCTCAAAATTGGATTTACGATCAGCATATAACTTGGTCCGAATCAAAAAGGGTGATGAATATAAAACAGCTTTCACCTGCAAATTCGGCCACTTTGAATACCTGGTAATGCCATTCGGACTGAAAAACGCCCCGGCTGTTTTTCAGCATTTTATCAATGATGTTCTGGAAAATATTCTAGGGATTTTTGTTTATTCATATATTGACGATTTAATTATTTTTTCTGAAAATGTAACGAATCTATTAGAAAATTAATATTGTCTTAATGGTTAGTATTTAAGACATTAATCTGGATCACTCGGGTTCGACTCACACCTTGATCCAAAATTTATTTTAAATTATTTATTTAACAATTTAATTTATGACTCATAGAAACTTATAGAACTTATTCGAAAAAGAATAAGTTCGAATATTCGAAAAATTAAATATTTTATGTATTTTTATCACGAGATTCATTTTATGTAATTTTTAATTAATTTAAAGAATAATTTAGAAAGAAAATTTAATTTTTAATTTAGCCACATCAGATTTAGAAAAAGTATAAATAGAAGTGATGTGAATCAAAAATTAAATAGTTGTGTTTTTATTAACTTTTAAATTTAAATCTTTATTTTTAAAAAATTTAATAATAATAAAAAATTATTTTAAATAAATAAATTTATTGACTTATAGGGAATACAAAATTTATTTTTCTATATAAATATTATTAATTCCTACATTAATAAATTCTTTATATAGAAACTCGTTACAGAAAACCATAAATCCCACATTAAGCACGTTATCGAAGTCCTGGATCGCTTAAGAAATGCTGGTCTTTATGCTAAGCTTGAAAAGTGTGAATTCTTTGTTTCCTCTATTGATTTCCTTGGTCATCGTATATCCTCTGAAGGTATACATATGGACCCCAATAAGGTTTCTGCTATTATTAATTGGCCAGTTCCGTCCAGTGTCAAGGAAGTTCAATCTTTTATTGGCCTAGCCAACTACTATCGTCGGTTTATTCCTAATTTTGCCAAAGTTGCACAACCCCTTCACAGACTACTTCGTAAAAACGTTAAATTTGATTTTTCCTCTGAAGCTCTTGATGCATTTAATACCATTAAATCATTAATTTCATCTGCTCCCATCCTGTCTCATCCAAATCGTGATCTTCCCTTTATTGTTGAAACCGACTCTAGCAACTTTGCTATAGGAGCAGTTCTGTCTCAAAAATCTCCTGATGATAAAATGATCCATCCTGTCGCTTTCTATTCAAGATCTCTTACTTCCGCTGAAAGAAACTATCCTATATACGATAAAGAACTTTTAGCTATTGTTAATGCTCTTGAAACTTGGCGACATTTTCTCAAAGGTGCTTTAACCCCGTTTACTATTTATTCAGATCATCGAAACTTACTATATCAAAAGAAACCGGAAAAAATGTCACAACGTCTTGTTCGTTGGGCCCTTTTCCTTTCCGAATTTAACTTTAAAATTCTCTACCGCTCTGGTTCATCAAATGGTAAACCTGATGCGCTTTCACGAAGACCTGATTATATAGATTCCTCTCTTCCTTCTGATGCTCCTTTTTCGGTTTTACGCCCTGAGAATTTCTGCGCTTTGATTTGTTCCATTTCTTCTCTTAATGATGAAATATTATCTGAATATGTGAACGACTCTTTTTACATTGACATTTGCAATTTTCTTGAAAATAAGAATCTCCCAGCTCCACATCCACAAAGTAATAAATTCTCTCTTAGTAATAGTTTTCTTCTTTTTGATAATAGAATCTATGTCCCTTTAAAATGCCGTCCCTCCGTTTTGAAACTCTGTCATGATTCCCCCTCTGCCGGTCATTTTGGTATCCGCAAAACTATTTCTTTGATCTCTCGTGACTTTTGGTGGCCATCCATTTCTATTGATGTTAAGAATTATATCCGATCTTGTGAGATTTGTTGCCGCTCCAAGCCTTCTCGTCATAAACCATATGGTTTACTTCAACCCCTTGAGATTAGTGACCATCCTTGGGCTTCTATTTCTATGGATTTCATTACTGACCTCCCTCCTTCTGATGGATTTAACACTATTCTTGTTGTAGTTGACCGCCTTACTAAAATGTGCCACCTCATTCCCTTTAAAGGTATTCCTTCTGCTTCTGATACTGCTTTTGCTTTTTTGAATTATATTTTCAAAATTCACGGTCTCCCCTCTGAAATTATTTCCGATAGAGGCGCGCAATTCACTTCGAAATTTTGGAAATCTATTTGCCAATCTTTGGACGTCAATGTTAAATATTCTTCACCATATCATCATCAATCCAATGGCCAAACGGAGAGGGTAAACTCCGTTGTTGAACAATATTTAAGATGCTTTTCTAATTATAAAGGAACAAATTGGATCAACTTTCTTCCATTGGCAGAATTCAGTTACAATAATGCTGTTCAAGACTCAACAAAATTCTCACCATTCTTCCTAAATTATGGTTATCACCCAAAATACTCTCCGGTAATTCCTGACCAAACGAATGTTCCAAGAGCTGAAGAATTTACAAGAGACTTTGAAGACCTAATGGAGAAACTAAAAGAAAACTTAAAGAAGGCCATCCAAGTTCAAAAGAAATACGCCGACAAGTATAGACAAGAACCTCCGACATTCAAGACTGGTGACAAAGTATGGTTGGATAGCTCCTTGATAATTCATAAAGGAAATAAAAAATTTAATCCTAGGAAACTTGGCCCGTTTAGGATAATTAGTAAAATCTCTAATCTCACTTATAAATTAGAATTACCAAAATCGCTGAAGATTTACCCAATTGTTCATGTTTCAAACCTAGAACCGTATTATGAAGATAGTTTTGGAAGAATCAAAGATCCACCTCCACCTATAATAGTAAATGAAGAAGAAGAATACGAAGTAGAAGAAATACTTGATAAAAGAAAGCATTATGGGAAGATTCAATATCTAATAAAATGGAAAGGTTATCCGCTTTCAGAAGCATCTTGGGAACCTGAAAGTAATTTAAACTGCGATGAACTAATTAAAAACTTTAATAATTCACATTAGTAATAGTTATTAATTTAAAAAAAAAAAAAAAAAAAAAAAAAAAAAAAAAATTAGTAATTGATAAGAGAAAAAGAGAATAGAAAATAAAAAATGAAAAAATATATTTATAATTTAATATTCATGTAATTTAAAAAAAAAAAAAAAAAAAAAAAAATTCAAAATGTATTCACTCGTTTCAATTATTTCTCTTATAATAAAGTAACAAATAAATTTAGTTGATTCGTCTGGTATCCGAATCCTGGAGGAGGACCATGTAACGAATCATAGAAATTAGTAACCTGTCTTAGTGGTTAGTAACTAAGACCTTGGTTTGAACTACTCGAGTTCGAAACCTCATTAATATCTTTTTTAATTATTAAAATATTTTATAACGAAATTTTACCAAAGAAGATAATTTCTGATTGGCTTAAAAAATTAAGTTGTAAAATTTTTATAAATTTACTTTTAAAAATTTTTATATAAATACGAGTGAAATTTCTCAAAAAAATTATTTTTAATTCGAGTTTTTATTAACAAAAAAATTTTATAATAAAAATAAAATTATTAAACACTAACCTGTTATAATTTTGTTAAGTGTTCAATAATAAAATTTTTATTTGCTTTTATTATTTTCCTTTTTATATATATTTGTGTTTTTATTTATTGAACATTAGTTCTTTACATTATACTATAATCCATTTTATTATGAGTTAATTTATATAATTCTTTCAATTCATTATTATCATTTGTATTTAATTTGTGGAAATAACTTAATGCTGATTGTGTTACAGGTTCACCAACTGATTGAGTGCTAAAATACCAACATGAGTATTTTCTTTTATCATACGAGATTTGATTTTATCCACAATTATTTTAGCAAACTTATCACAGTCAATTTCTTCTGCTTTAATTTTTTTCTTTAAATAATTTCTTACTTTATTATTTACTTGATCAATATAAGAAGTCAATCTTTTATTTTCTTCAAAATTTTTAAAATTTTGTTACATATATAATCAATATCCTCAACAGGAAAATATTGCATATTTTGAGATTCTTCCATACTTGAAATTTAAAATATATATTTAAAAAAAAATTTAAATAAAATATTTATAAAATATTTAGATGCAAAATATACAATTATTTACTATAAATTTACAAAATATTTATAAAGTATTATTAATTATCATTTTATAATTTAATACATATATATATAATTATAAATAAAATTTACAGTATTTTTAAAAAGAATTTACAAGAGAACTTAATATTTTTTAAAAAATTATTTTAATTTAATACATATTTTATGAATATAGTTTATTAATTAATATACATAATTAATCTATAAATAACTTTTATAATCTAATGTTATTAAAGCTATTTACATTAATACATATACATATATAGAATATTACTAGTAATATATATTATACATATTACAATGAATTATGCTTTTAATATAAATTTGTTAATTCGTTATGATAACAAAATTACAATATTGAATTCCAATTTTAAAAATAATTATTTAAATAATAACAAAATATATAAATAAATATAAAAATTAAAAAAAAAATAATTTTATGCATCTACGATAGTATTAATATCTTATTAACTAAAAAAACATATAAATAGAATTATTTTTGAAAGATGAATAGATAGATCCATCTAAATTTCTTTTTAATAATAAATAAGGTTTATTAAGAATAGTTGATTTTAATATTTCTATGGATGCTTTACATGGATAATAATCTTCATTATTCCATACACCATAGATAATAACTTTTTTATTGTTTTCATTCATAATACTATAATGATATGCAGTTATATTTTTAATATTCTTACATAAAAAAGAAAATGATGGTAGTGTATTGTATAATTCATCATTATCTTTTATTATTGGTATTGTTGGTATTATTTCTGAATAAATCGATCTCCATAAATATACCTTTTCATCTGAAAATTCCTTTTCTGTTATTAAAACTGTTTTATTATCTGAAACATATTGTTTAATGTATTTAGTTAATGTAGCATTATCTATGATTGAAATTGAATTTTTTTTATACATAGAAAATATAGCTTGTACAAAATCATCATTAAAATTGAACAAATTCTTATCTGAATTTAGTACATATTCATACCTATAATTAGGAAGTACAAATAATTTACATGTGTTTAACATTATTATTAAAAAGGGAAAAGAAGAATTACAATTGTAGACATAATCAAAAACACAATATGGATATATATTCATATTATTATCTACTGAAAAAGATAGTATATTAATATCATTGTAATTATAATTTTCATTTATTAGTTTTAATTGCTTATTCTTAAACTTTTCTTTTACACAATTTATTAATTCCTGTTGACTTGGAATATTAATGTATTTATTACAATTAGAACATATTATAAATTTATTATTTATTTCTGGAATATCAAAATATTGTCTATATAAACCTTGTAATTCGTAACCATAAGAAATAAATAAATTGGAAGGAAATTTTCCTTTACAATGTTTGTCTAGTTTATAAGTAATATTAAAATAAACAGATGTTTCTTTTTCTTTGTACTTTCTTATCACTTTAACACATTTAGGAACAATATCTAATTCTAATACTGAATCAAATAATAACTTTTTATCATGAAACGCAAAATTATTATCAGTAGAATTTTTATTTGTTGAAAGAACAATTTTATATCTTGAATTTTCTGGTGATCTATAATAATTATTATTCCACTGTACATACGGTATATTATTCTTAATACATTCTTCTTTATCAGCAATTACTGGTAATACCTTATCTTTATTATTAAAATATCTAGTATAATATTTTCCAAATAATCGATTATAATTTATTTTTAATGGAATATTTATTACTTTATTTTTTTTATAATAGTTTGCATGAAAATCAATATATAATAAATAAAGATATTTTAATATTTTTTAACAGTCATATACATATACCATTCTAATTCTTGAAATTGAATAATTTCTGTAAATTGTTTATACTTGTTATAAAGTTTCATATTCAATGACTGATTAAAGATATTTATTGTATATACCAATTTTTCTTTATTTTTTATTATATCTTCATTCTCATCGGTATATATATAGGGATATAAAGAATATTCATATAACATCAAATCAAACAATCGGAAATTTATATTTATTGGGTATGTAAAAGAAACAATACTTGGTTTGAATCTAATTAGTATTTGATCATTTGAATAATTTAAACATGGTAATAATTTACAAATAATATTATCATAAGTATCTCTTTTATAAAATGTTATTTTATTTCCAGTGATTCTTATACTATCATGACAACATTTAATAATTATGAAATTATCTGAATCTTTAATATCCTTATTTTTATCTTCTGCAATTAACACTTGATTATATTGATGCGTTTCAATATACCTTTTATTAAAGTAATGATAGTAATTTATTCTTTTGATAAAAGCAGTTACATATTGACAAGTATTTGGTAATTCTAACTTTATTATTTTATTATAAATATCTTTAAGGGTATATGAAGGTATATTTATAGATATATTAAATTTTGTTTTTGTTGTATCTTTCAAATAAAAATTATATTTAAATACTTTTTCTTTATATTTTTTTTCTAGTACGTTTAAAAGTGAATAACTGGTTGTATCATTTATATTTTCATTTTCTTTATCTTTATATTTAATATTATACTGATCTTTGGAAAGTTTATTGCAATCAATAAGGCTAATTCCTTCAAAAAATGAAAAACACTCATTATTAATTATTATTTTATGTTCATTAGATAAACATTTTTCATTTTGTATTAAACTACGAATTAATTTAATAATATTCATTATAAAAGATAAAAGATATATGCTAAATTATTATTTTATCTTAATTATTTGTTATAAACAAATTTAAAAATTTTTGAATACTTTTCTATTATACTTTTCATTTTATAATTATATTTTTAAAATAATTAAGTTTTAATCATTACATAAATTATATATGAATTATATTTAAATAACAGAAAATATAATTTTTATTATATAATTTAAATATAATAATTATTGATTATTACCAAATTTAAGTTTGATTATTAACGTTATTGATATTATTAATATATATTTTGATTTTAATTTTTACTATATATAATTATTAAAAATTACATTTGTAGTATGGTTGAAATAAGCATCTTTTATATTTTTTTAAAAAAAAAAAAAAAATAATAATTAATTATTATTTTATAAATTATAATATTTAATAATATATAAATATTAAAATTATATAATACTTTTAAAAATATATATTAAAAATTATAGTAATAAATAATCCATATATAATTTATTTCCAAGAATAAATTTCCAATTTCAAGGTAGCTAATTTTACTTTTTTTCTAAAAATTATACAAATAATACATAAATAGTTATACTTTTTGCTATACGCTTCCTTTTTTATATAAATTTTTATCAAAACATAATAAAGAAACCATTATTATTCATTTAAAGTTAGAAGATACTGCCACAAAACTTGATATGGAAGAGGTTACCGAAAAAATTACTAATACTTTTAAATCATATGGAAAAAGAGCAATTAGTTTATTTTATTTTCCAGATGAATTCGATGATGAGTATATAAATAATGATATGCCAACTACTGATAATAAATAAATAAATATATATATATATATATGTTTTCAATTTTCATTTTATTATATTTTCATTTAAAACTATAATTCTAATTGTTAATTGTGATATGATAAAGTAATAAAATATAATATAAAAATGCAATATTATTCTAAAATATATAAAACAATGTAAAATCGATTTTATAAATAAAAGCTATTATCATAATATATAAGAATATGAAAATATAATGAATCATAAATATTTAATTCTTATATTATTCGAAACTACACTATATGAGTAGAAACGAAGAAATAAATATATTATGTAATAATATTAAGATAGTATTTATAATACGCTATTTATAATACAGTTTAAATAAAGTGTATAGTATTTTAACTGTTCTTTATGTATATAAGTTTTTAATATTTTAAAATAATTCAGAAACAAATAATAAAACCTTTTATATAAAAAATATATTAAAGTTATAGCGTAAGGAAGGATGTAAAAATTTAATAATTGTTTATTAATTCTTATAAGACTTTTAAGGAAAACGAACCATTTTTAAATGAATAAATGATGTAATTAAAAAGTTATTACTTTTGATTGAATTTTAAAAGTGAATATTAATAAAATTATTTAATTATCTATTATTGTTATTATTATTATTTTTAATGATTAAATAATTTTATTTAAATAAAGTATATCTGAAATGGAAATGTTTGCTTAATAATTTCGATGATTGTAGGAAAATATTATATTTAAATCCCTTTAGAAGTATAGATTGATAAGAACTATTATTATTATTATTATTATTATTATTATTATTATTATTATTATTATTATTATTATTATATATAATATTCATTTTATAATAAGTCATTTTAAAGATAATTATAGTAATTCTCTTTAACTAAGTCTATTCATTTTCATTTGATTTATAATCAATAATCCTAGACTCATAAATAATTATCAAACTTAATTATATTTTTTTAAATATTTAATAATTATAAAATAAAAAAATTACTACATCATATTGATATTACAAAAATATTTAAAAATATTTCATATGGTTACTATGATATTCATTTAAATCATATACATAATGATTCATTTATAAATCTAGTCATAATAATAACATTAACTTCTTGTAACCCCTAATTTTTATATTATATTTTATTAAATATTAATGAATAAAATTAAATTTTACTTTTATTTTATCTTAAAATTAAATAATAAATTAATTTTGATATTTACTTATTATCAAAAAAACAAATAATACATTTGAATTTTGTTATCCCTTTTTAATAACAATTAAAGTATTTATTACAATAAAATGAGAAAGATTTTTAATAATTAAATTTAAAAGAATTCCACCTTTTTTTAATATATAAAATTAAAAAGTTTATTAGTGGTTTTTATATATTAGCATAACTTATATATACAGTGTAAAAAAGAAAAAATTACGTAACTAATAGAAATGCATAAACTTTAAGGAATATTATGTCATTTAGAATTATCAAAAACTAATATAAATTATTGGTATTTTAAGTTATTTTTGATTCACAATTTATTTAAAAAATTGATATAGAAAAACTAAAAAAAAGATATTAAATATAAAATTAGAATTAGTTGAATGAAAATATTAATAATTCTTACTTTAAGGTAGAAATTAATTTAGTAGTTACTTTAATCCTTTCTCTTAAATTTTTATATTTTAAGTTGAAAAAAAGAAAAAGATTTTTATTTTTTTTAAAATTTTCTTTCTTTTATATTTAAAATTTTTTAATGTGACACAATAAATTATTGACCAATAATATTCATTCATTTTAAATCATTTTTAAAAATTAGAAATTTTTTAAATTTTTATTCCACTTTTTAATAAAAATTGATCTTAAATTCTTCAATTTAATTTCCAATATTTTAATATATTATGACATATATTATAAATATCTTTGTTCTATTATATTATAACTCAATACATATATTATAATAAATACTAATATATATTAATATTAATGGCATTTATTATTTTAAATTAAAATTAAAAATAAATAAATAAAAAAGAATTTCTCTATTTTTTTTTTTTTTTTTTTTTTAAAATTTTATTATTAAAAAGGAAAGGCAGCAGTCAGCTTGATAGGCATAAAAGGTAAGTATTCTATTATTATTTAATTGTAAAAAAAAAAAAAGATAAAGAGAAAGTTTTCAGAATATCGATATATTTAATTATGAAATGAATTATAATATTTGTTATTGCTTTTTATTATTTATTATAAATATAGAGGGAAATGGGTGTTTATAATAAAGCTTGCTAGGGATATTTAAATAATTATTGATTAATTAAAATAAACAACCTAATGTTATATCATTTCAAAAAGATGTTGCATTTATACTTTAAAAAAAGATTTATAACCAATTTTGAAATTAAAAAACCACAAAGATGGTTCAATTAAAATTATAATAATAGTTTTTTTTTTTATATATAAAAATTGATATCTATATTTATATGATATAATGGACTAATTTCAAGAAATAATTTATGATTAATTATTTATTACATAAAAGAATCTGTAAATTAATAAATATAAAATGCTAATAAAAGTAAATATAAATATAGATAATAATAAAAATCATGTAATATAGTTACTCATTCAAAGTATTATGAAAGGTTGAACAGTATAAAAATGCGTAAAATAATAATAATAATAATAATAATAATTTTTATATAAGAAATATAATTTGAAGGTTATTATATATAGATGCATTTTTTCTATTACAATTAAAGAAAAAATTATTCATTTATAAAAATAAATAGTTTGTAACCTCTATCAAAATAAAATAATTTTTTAATTATTGTAATATTCTTCTTATTTTAAATTAATAAATATTAATTTATAGTTAATGTACTAATTAAAATTTATAGTAAAAAAATGTTTATTATATCAAGTATATTAAAATATGTTTTATTATTTATATAATTTTTTATTATATTTGTTTGTATAATATAAAATCAATACAATTTAAAAAAAAAATAATTTTGCTTCATAATTACTTTTCTATAAATAATAAATATAGACATTAAAAATGACATTTATTTTAATAATTAATTATAATTAATAATTAATTATTTGATAATGTGTTAATTAAAAATTATATGTAACTACAACATCAACAATCAAATTTTTATATATTAAAAATTATTAAAATTTTGATGAAAATAATGATTTTGTTGAATAACATTAATAAAAAAATAGTTATTAAAAATATTTTAACATTATCTATCATATTATTAGTATAAACGGTAAATAAAATTATACTAAATTTCATAAACTTCATATTAAATTATATAGGATCAAATAGATATATAATGAAATTAAATTTTATAATTAAAAGTATTTTATTTAAATTTTAATATTGTAAAGTACGGTCGATTAAAACAAATCCTTAGTTTTATATTAAAATTAAAATGAAACATAAATGAATAAAAGAAAAACACATAGTAAAAAAAAAGGATGAAAAGAGCTTCTATCTCTTTCCGTTCTTCGATACTGAAGAAAAAAAATATTCTATACCCTATCAATTATTATTGGTTAATATTTCTTAATTAGCCTGCTTTGTATTTAATTAAAATGAGTAAAACTAGTTGAGTAATCGTTGGAAAATCAGTTTTGAATGAAAAACTAATCAGATACTACTACATTGACTATTTACTATATTAACTATTACTACTACTATTACTGCATTGAACTACTATTACTACTACTACTACTGATAATAATAATAATAATAATAATAATAATAATAATAATGATGATGATAATATTAATAATAATAATCTCTTAATATAATAAAAATATATTTCCTTTATAGGAATAATTATTTTAGAATTTTATATTATAAATTTTTTTATAAAATGTTCGATTTCTGTTGTCTACTAATTTCTTTTGATAATTATATATTTTTAAAAGAATAAAATTATAATCCTTTTTCGTTTTTAATATTTGTAGTTATAAAATATAAATGAAGTGACAAAATATCTTATTAATACATTCCTTCAATTTAATCCTATTTTTTATAATAACTTTTATTAGAAAACATTTCACTCTTTCTATTTAAAAACTCTTTTTTTTTTTTTTTTTTTTAATACTATTATTCAAAATTTATTTATTTATTTATAAATTAAATATTTCTATTAATTTAAGGCATGGATTAAACTTAGCCACCACCATTAATTTTATTCAAAAAAAGCTTTTTAATTACAATTTACTTTTTCATTTTAAATAGAATCATGAATAGAATAATAGAATAATGGCATTCATAATAAATATTATAAAATATTATAAATGTAAATAAAGGAAAAATAAAAATATAGAGTACGCCTTTTATTAAAAATATTAAAAAAAAAAAGTTAGGTGTTATTATGAGATTTTAATATTAATATATTTTAAATTGTGGTGTTTTTGTAAAGCATTCCTTGTATTGAAAAAATCCCATAATAAATTCACTTTTTAATACAATATTAATTGAATAGATTATTATTAAAACTTGGATTTCCTTAATGAAAAATCACATCATTTATATTTTTTAAAACAAGTTTTTAAATAATTTTTAATAAATATTTTTTTAGTAATAATAATAAAGATTTATAAAAAAAAAGTTACATTTATAAATCAAACAAGAAACTATTTTATTTTATTATCCTATTCTCGTTCTTTATATTTTCCCTTTTCCTGTTTTGGTACTTCTTGTCGTGTTTCTTGTTGCTTTTCCTGTTTTGCCTCTTGTTGCTTTTGTTCCTGTTGCTTTTCCTGTTTTGCCCCTTGTTGATTTTGTTCCTGTTACTTTTCCTGTTTTGCTCCTTGTTGTTTTTGTTTTCTTTTTTGTTTCTTGTTGTGCCTCTATTGTTGTTCCTGTTCCTGTTGTTGTCGTCGTTTTTCTTTTTTTATTATTTTTACCTTCAATAATAGGTTTTGATGAGCTTTGTATTTCTCCATCATTTATTTTCATTTTGATTTCACAAGTTCTTTTATAAAAGGCAATACCATATTTAACAATATTATTATATCCTTTAGCTCTATATTTTTTTTCATATTCTTTTTCTTCAATTTGTTTTATAGCATCTTCACATTCATTTAAAAGGCGGTTTTTGATATTATTTTGATTTTGATTTTCTTCCATTTCTTTATTTATTTCTTCATCGGGTTTCGTATTTTTCTTAAAAGCTTTAATTTCAATTAAAATATATTCTTTTACTTCCTTATCACAATTATTTGTATTAGGAAACCCGAAATCATATCTACCATATCCACTATTTTCTTCTGCAGTTAAACCATTAATTTTAAAAAATAAAAATAATTGCATTAATAATACTTGATAAACATTTTCATACGTTTTGGATTTAACATACAAGTGATATGCACTGAATTTTGATAAATATTCATTTAAATTTTTATAAATTACAGAAACTTCTTTATCAAAAATACCATTAATAAATTTTTCAATCGATTTATCTTTTGCAATTTCTAATTTATTTTCTATAATAGGTCTTAGCAAATCAACAAAACTATCTAAAACTTCACCATTCGGAATTTTAACATATTTCCTTTTTTTTTTTTCAATTTCATTTATTATTTTATGTTTATATTTTTCAATTTGATATGAATTTTCATATTCTTCAGTTGATTCTGGTTCATCTAATGATAAATTATTTACTTCAATTTTATTTAATAACGCTTTTGTCATTTGGTCATCCATGTTATTTATATTTTTTTTATATTCTTTCTCATCGGATAATGTTAAATATCTAGAATCCAATAAAATTATCATTATTTCATCTTCATTATAATTTTCTTTTAAAACTATTTCTTTAGCTGCTTCTATAACAATTATATTACCATAGAGTAAGCTTAAGAAATTTTTTGTAAATGATAATTCATTTTCTTCAATGGTTTTTTTTATAATAATTTCTTTTCCACTATTACACCAAAAATCCCCATATTCAATTTTTTTTCCCTTTTTACTACTATATTCTTTGATAAAATTCATTATGGAAAAAGGATTATACAAATTCTTAATAGTACCTTGACCATTTGTATGGCATGTATAGCCATCATATTTCTTTCGAATCATATCCCTTTGGTCGTCTGTATGGGTAATGCCAAAATCAGATAAAATTTTATTTAATTCATTTTCAGTAAATCCATAACAATCATTAAAATATTGATCCTTAAGTAATGAACATTCATAAAAATTATTAACCCCTGAATAAAAGCTATTTAATCCAAGAGGTAAACATCCTGTTGTTATTCCAAAATAAAGATTATCATTTCCTTTAAATGTATTTGAAAATAAAGATTTAATAATACTGTACATTTCATCATAGTATTTCTTTTCAAAAGAATTCATAAGAGCTTTATCATACTCATCAATTAAAACAATGCATTTTCTCTTATAAAATTTTATCAAACAGTCGCATAAAAATCTAATAGATTGTGTTAAACCTGTCTCATTTTCTTTCATATCTTTTATTTTTTTCCATTTGGTTTGTTCATCATTCTTTAAATTTTCAATATTAATTTTTTCTCCTTGATATTTAAATAAATCAGATATTTTGTCTTTAAGATATTCAATAGCAGATTCATAATTATTAGATTCATCATCTTTAAAATTTAAATAAATAACAGGATATTTGTGAAAATCTCTCATATTTTTTCTATTTTTAGAAACTTCTAAACCATCAAATAAATCATTTCTAAGTTTCTCTCTATTAACAGGCTTTTCAAAGAATTCTTGAATCATTCTTAAATTCAAACTTTTTCCAAATCGCCTTGGCCGTACTATCAAATAAACATTTTTTTTTTATTTATTAAATTTTGTATCATTCTAGTTTTATCAACAAAATAATAATCATTAATATTAAAATCGTTATAATCTTCACCGGAATATATTTCTTTTGGCATTTCTTTTCTTTGGAATTTCTCTCCATAATTTATTTCATAAATTACATCACATTTTTTTTCATATATAGTTATTCCATATTTAATAATTTTTTCATTCTTTTTATTTAAACTTTTACCATTAAATATTAATTCTTCATTATAATCCAATGTTTCATAACAACTTTCTTCAAATTCAACATCATCTGGTTTTTCCTTTATTATAATATAAAAAATTTTTGATGAAAATTTACTATTATCACCATCATTTTGATATTTCTTATCAACAAATAATAATTCACGAATATTGTCTTTTTCATTAAAACTACTCTTAGTAATAATTTTATAACCGTCTTTTAAACATAACAATGAATAGATAATAGCATAATAATTATCTAAGTAACTAGGTTGTTTATAATAATAATTGACTTTGTTTATATTATTTTCAAGAAATTCTTTTATTCTTTCTTCATCATAATTTTCTATAAAATAATTAATTCCATTAATTACTTCCTTATTGTTATCATACAAATTATTTTTCCATTCAATAAACTTATCTTTAATTAATTCTTCAATAACTTTATTTCTTATTATTAATTTTTTATTATTTTTATTTTCTGTATTAATAGCAATCAAATAACCATATTCAATAAATAATGACCAAATAATTTTTCGATGATCTTTATATCCATTTTTTTTTAATATGTTAAAATTTGATAATTTAGGAATTGACTTTTTTATATATCCATTTTTTAAAAGATAATCAATATCTTTAATCAAAATGGGATCAAAATCACTAAATATTTCATTAAAAAATTCATTCTCTTGTAAAGAAAGATTATTATCCAGTTCTTCTGATAAAATCATTTTTATACAATCACATACACAAGATATATCATAATATTTAACTTTATTACTATCATAATCATTATCATCATCCTTATTATTATCAGTATTATTATTAGAATGCGTGGATGAAATTAAAATATTTATTTTATTTGTTTTATTTGTATTATTGATATCTGTTGGATTTAAAGATGGAAATATACTTTCAATATTATTGTAATATTTTTCAAACATTTCACTTTTATTATTTAATTTTAATTTATCTAAAAGTTTTCTCAATTCAAAATTGGTTATACTATAATATTCAATATATTCACTATCAAATGTAGAGTAATTGATTGAATCAAAATCACTAAATAATTCAATATTAATTTTTTCCAGTAATAAATGTTTTAGATAAATAATAATATATATAATTGTTTTCAAAAATTTTTTTAAAAACATTTATGTAGAATGTATAAAACTCATCATAAAAATCTTTATTTAATGCATTTAATATGGGTGAATCATAGTTGTCTATTAATAATACGATTTCTCTTTTCAATAAATTTTTTAAACTATTACATAAAAAACTAATTGAAACTAAAACTATTAAGTCTTCTTCATCAACATTACATTCTTGAAAAGATTCCCATATTTTTTTATCATCTTTTAAATTAGTAATATCAATATCTTTATAGTATTTATATAAATCTGAAATAAATCTTTTAATTTTTTCAATCGTGTTATTATAATCACTTCCAATTAGAAAAGTATTAAGATCAAGATATACCACTGGATATTTTCCTTGATAAAGCTCAATATAACTTTCACCATATCTTTAAATTCTTTTGCTATATTTAATTCTTCAAAAAACTCTCTATTCTTTGAAACATTTTCATTTTCATAATTCATTTCAAAAAAATAGCGCATCATATATAAATTAACCGTCTTTCCATTTGAAGGTCCAGTAATACAAAATATTGTTGCCTCATCATCTATAAATTTCTTTATTAATAAAGATTTATCAATATAAAAATAGGAACATTTTAATTTTTTTAACTCGTTTTTTGTTAATTTTCTTTTTTTTTTTCAGGAGATTCAGTAGAGGAATTGAGAACCTCTTCATCATTCTGCCGTTTCATTTTTTTTTCTATTTTTTATTTTTTTTAATAGATTATTATTATTATTTTTTTTTTTTTTTTGTTATTGTTATTTTACTTGTTATTTCTCTTGTTGTGTTGTTTTGATGATAAAATATAAATTTTATTTTTGTTGAAATAAATCATATATAAATTTTATGATAAAATATGGTCACATGACTATATTGCTTGTTTACTTGCAATGAAGGATATCGTTAATGAAATCACTTACAATAATGTAAAAGACGGATTAATAAAAAAAATTAAAATTAAAATTTATTAAAAATAGAAAAGATATCGATAAGATATTTTTATCTGGTATAAATGATATGAAATACAAAGTAATGTCAAGAGATTTAGAAATATACAAGAATTTTAATAGGCAAAGTTGTCAAAATCTAGAAACTCAATTCTTAACTCTAGCAAAAAATTACAATAAAGCTATCCATAGTAATTTTAATAATAAAAAATTCCCCTGATCTTAATTCCTTTGAATTCGTATTATTAAACAATATATTAAGCTTTGAACACTCTGGTCATGAGAAAATAAAGTTTAACACTATTGAAAAACCAGAAGATTTACACTTTGCAAAAATCCAATTCAAAGAAAATATGGTCAATATGTATTCCTATTATTTGAATGAAAAGCATGAAAACGAAACATATATAAAAAAAATATAATGAAAATAGAGAAAAAGATATAGATAAATTTAACAAAAATTTAGCCATGGCTTTAGATCAAGAAACTATTTTTTATAAAGTTTTAAATGCTATCTCCAAAAAACTAAATGACCATAGTAAATATAGCATTGATAAAGTATTAGAATCTATTAATGAAATATTAACCATTCCATTTAGTATTGTCAATGGCTATGATCAAATGATAAAACAAATAGATACTCATTATTTCGGTTTCCTAGATAACAGTAATAAATATGTTAAAAATAAAAATTATGATTTATTGAAGAACGAAAAAGTCAATGATTTTGATAAATTGAATGGACCACAGAGAATCGCTGTTAAAAGTATTATTTATGAGTCACTCATTTATTTTAATGATTTGAGTCTTGATGAAAAGGGACCCTATAATTATTTAAACAATCCAAAAACAACATCCAAAACTCGTGTATCCAATTTAATAGAATCTATTATTTATCGTTGTTCAACGTTATTTAAAGAATTAAATCCCAATGTTTATGTCATTGCTCTAAAAAAATACACGATTAGCAATAAGGAAAGGGAAATAAATTTTGAAAATGAAAAGTGTTATTATATCAACAGTATTGGAAAACTTGAAGAAGCAAAAATAGAAGAAATAAGTGAAAATGAAAAGGATTGTGTCCTTCCCAATGTAATTGGAAAAGCATATCTAGTTTCGAACTATACGATTACTGTGGAAGATTACAAAAACAACGATATTATGCTTTTTGTGACTTATAAAGATGGTACTTTTGAAATAATTAATGATTTAAATAACCTGAATGTTAAAAATCCTCTTCAAGCAGTCCATTCTTGTAATCAAGTGTATGTTTATTTTGCTGATGTAAATAATCCAAACTACAATCCAAATTCTGGTGAAAGAAAGCAATCTAGAAAGTATCTCGAAATGAACAGAAATGGAAAATACTACTTGGATGGAGATGAACAATATATAGAATATTTTTTTGATAGAGATAAAATAACAAGGCATAAGTATAAATGCTGAAGGAGTTGTAAAGCAACCATACAAAATAATTAGTACCAAAAAGTAAGCTAAAGTAAAAAAGGATTAATAAATTTATCTAAATTCATTAATAATATAAATCAATATTATAAAAGAAAAGGAAAGAAAAAATATTAATTTTTTTAAAAAAAAAAAAAGATAAATTTTACGAAAAATTTAATAACAAAAAATAAATTCGTATTAATAAAATAGATGAATGAAATGATTTTTAAATTAAAATCCATTTCAAAATTGTATTTGAAATGATGAAAAATTAATATATATAATATATATATATATATTTATATTTATATTAAATCTATTTAAAAAAAAAAAAGGAAAAGTATTTTTATTTAAAAGATATAACTCTTTTTTTTTTCTTTAAAAATATTAAATAACAATACAATATGTACGGTGGAATAATAATTATTATAAATCACCAGAAAATTCAGGATATAAAATTTTACTTTCAACAAATAAATAGTATATTGATAATAACCTTGAAATTTCATCATTTTACTATAATCTGAACCTATCGTTTTTCAATATTCTCTAAAATATAATTCAAATTCAAATTAATAAAGTATTTTTTATTAACATCTTTTAATAATAATACTTTTTAATATATAATATATAAAACTATTTTATTAATAATATTAATAGTTAAATAAAATATTTAATAGTAAATTATACTTCAACTTGGTAGTTACAGCATATTACAAAGTAAAACATTATATTTATAATAATAAATGATTCTATAATTTATATATATTTACTTAGAACACAATTAATGTTTTTAATAACAACCCATATATTTTTGATTTTATAATTTGAGCTCTTGTTTTTTCTATTTAAATGTTTAAAGTAATAACAACAATAAAAGATGCTTAATAAAATTATAAAAATAACTATAACCTGCATAACCAGCAATTATAGATTCTCCTTAATCTTCACTGCCAGAAGGACTATTTTCTTGAGCAATACAAAGTTCATCTATACATAATTTAGAAGAACGTTCATCGATAGTTTTACATATATTACGATATGCTTTACCACAATAATTATATGATTTTCTATGACAAAAATAAATATTATCACAATGTTCTACAGATGCTTTATCATTAAAAATACAATAATTATCAACACATTTATTATATAAACATTCATCATCTTTATTACATCTGTAAGAAATAATTGTATCACCATAGTGTTGTTCATTAGTAGAATTATATAATTTAATATATTCATATATATTCATATGAATATGTTTCACAAATATATAATTTTATATTTCCTTTTATATTTAGCATTTCAATAAATGAATAAACGGTTTACAATACTGATAATCCATTGAAGCACAAATATCATTTTTGCAAAAATAATCTCCATAAACTTTTTTTTTATTATTTAATATGTCTTTTTTGTTTATATAATTATCGGAAGAATAGTTGTAATATATATATATGTATATTTTAGTTTCATTTACACAGTTAAGTACATATAGTTTGAAAAAAATGAAATAGATATAAAACATATATTATATATTCCTTATACATTATTATTATATTTATATAAAATTATTTATTTTATTATTTATATTACTATTTTTTTATATTTTTTATCATAAATGATTCTTATACCTTTTTATTTTATTTACTCTAATGAATATTGTTTTAATAAAAAGAATAAAAATAATAATAATAATTTATAAAGATATAAAATATTAAAATACCATATTATTGTGATTGCTTATTATAAATTATAAAGAAAAAGTGTTCGTTTCTTATTATACAAAATAATTATAATAATGAACTTTTAATAATAAAATTTTAAAAAATGGATTCTTCCTACATAATTGGCTGTAAAATTATTTTAAAATTTTATTAAAAAAAATAATAATTATATTTTTTAAAATAAAAAAAAGTTAAAAGTAGAATTATAAAAAACGAAATTCATGTACTATATAAACATAAATATTAAAAATATATTAATAGCGTACAATGAAGTAATATTAAATTATTAAATATCAAACTTAAAAAACATTTGCATTTGAGGATTTATTTTATATAATTTTTATAAAGAAAAATATTATGAAAAACATTGATATTTACATATATTGTATTTTCAATATGGATATACTCGTATTATAAGTATTGAATATAATGATACTTTAATTCACTTTTTTTTTCGTAATGGATCATTTAATCGTATTACTATTGTAGAGATGAGTATACAGAAAGTTATTTAGAACCTATTATTATTTATTGTAAAGATGATATATGTTGAAAATCAAAATAAAAATGGTAACAATAATAGATATATTTTAATTCCCTATACAAATAATTATGGAACAACTATAGCTAGTTATGTTGATTATAATAATAATGAAATTATTCAAGTTTTTAATGATTATAAAAATAGATAATCAATGTTTTTTAAATAAATGTGTAAATAATAAATATATGCGAAATACAGAAACTAATATTGAACGTTGTGATACTTTATAAATTGAATATTTTTTCTTCAACTATTAAAAATCATACATAATGTAGACGAACGATGAACAATATACAGAATATACAGAAGATTCGGATTGTTTGTTTACTAATTGTAATGAAAGAATATATAGTTGACTTCTGATAATGTGATGGAATAAAATTCGACCATATTAGCTCTATATTTTTCTTCATAATTTTTATTTTCAATTTGTTTTATGCATTCCTTTAAAAGACAAGTTTTGATATAATTATGATATTCTTTTTCTTCTTCATCATTTTTTATTTTTTCATCGTATTTTGTATTTTTTTTAAAAAATTTTACTTCAATTAAAATATATTCTTTTTCTTTATTATTATAATAATTTTCAATAGGAAATCATATCCACTATTTTCTTCTGTGGTTTAAACCGTTAATTTTTAAAAATATTTGCATTAATAAACATTTTCATATATTTTGAATTCACCGTACATGGGATATAAGTGATTCAAGTAATATATAGTTAATTTTTTTAAATATCCATTTAAATTTTTATATACTTTTTTAACATCTTTTTCAATAAGGCCGTTAATAAAATTAATGCTTCAAACATTATTGACTTATTTAATATTATTATCACTGGTGTTATTTAAATTATTATTATCTTCATTATTACTATTAAAAATTTTAAATTTTGAAATATAAATTTAATACTTCAAATAGAAAATGGACTATATACTTTTTTATAAATATTTTTAATTATTATTCAAAGTACTTTTAAACATTATTTACAAATGTAATATAAAAATATATGTAAATTTTTATTAATTCTGTTTATAAAAATATGAATTGGATATAGATTTCAAAATAATTCAAAAATAGAATATATATTTATAAAAAAAAAATAAACAAATTTTTAATAGTTTTAAATTTTATTATCAATGTAATAAATAAAAATATATTATTTATTTTTAATGAAGCTCAGTACAACACCTTATTTATAAATATTAATAAAAACAAATAATTATATTTATAAAAGTATAAATAGAATTATTAAAAAAGTCATTGAATTAACTATTATAATTCTTTTATATATAATATTTTAATATTTATATGAATATGATAGTAATTTTAATTTTATTTAATATAAGAATAATAATAAGGTTTAAATTAATAAAGGTAATAAAATAGTAGTAATTTTAGTAGTAATAAAATCACTTGCATCACTTGTTTCATGGGAAGATTTGCATTTATCAGATTCTAAGAAAGAAATTTTGATAGAATTTATATCTTGATAAGTATAACTTTCAGTAGTAAATGATAAATTTTCATAAGCAGCAAAGCGGTTGATATTAATTTCTTTGAAAGACTTAATTAAAGATTCAGTACATTTTTTTGATTTACATGTGTCTGATAAAGCTTCATCTTCACCAGTTAATGTGATTGTATATATAGAGAATGGACATAACTCATTATTTTCGTTAGTGAAACATTTACTTTCTAATCCTTGTACTAAATCCCTAATTATAAGGGGTTGCATTGCTTCTACAAATTGAGGAATTTTACTGCAAATTGGGAAGTACTTTAATGGATCATTTATAGAATGCTTGACATTTTTCAGATTTGATATTAGAGCAAGCTTGTTTATAATTTCCAATAGTAATGATAGGCATACAGTTGTTACTATATTCGGAATTATTGTTTTCTTCGATACATTCTTCAAAAATGGCACTGGTTTCAGAGTCTACAAAATTATCTCTTTTTACCAAATTAGAAAAAAAGAAAGAGTTAGCAAAAGTTGAAGCTATTATTGTAATTAAGATAAGTATTAAAAGATTAAAAATTTTCATTTTTTTTCTTTTTTACTTATTTAAAAATATCAATACTACTTTTTTTATTACTACTATTTTTTTTTTTTATGATGATATTTAAATATTTTAATTTAATATTATTATTAATAATATTTTTTTTTTTATAATTTATGTTTTAATTATATTTTTATTAAATCAGTTTATAAAATACTTTATAAAAATAGAATTAGTAATATTACTAATATTACTGTTGTTTTATTCAAATTAATAAAACAATTTCTTATATTATATTATATTATATTATTTTCTATTATTTAAATTTATTTTATGAATAATACAATGATATTAATTACTTTGAATTACATTAATTAAATCCATCTACATTCATATCCACATTCATGTAAAAATATCACACTAGATGAAAATATTGATATATGTTTCTTTTATGTTGTTTTTTTTTTTTTTTTTTTTTTTTTTTTTTTTTTTTTTTTTTTTTTTTTTTTTTTTAACTTCCGAGTGCATTTCTCCCATCGATCAGAGTTAGCTCCAATGGTGGTTCTTAGAGAAACGTTGGCTCATTCCTATTGCTAGGTGGTTGTGACCCTCCTGGTCTGTCATACTGTTTCTTCAGCTTCGACGCTCACTTAATCCATGTACATTAGATGCATGTCGTTGTACGATATTTCACAACTACAATGCTAAGCCTCTTATAGTCAATTTGATCACGTGTCAACCGCCCCCTAATGTTTACACTTAAATTGATTAAGGAATATTATGTGTTTTTGGCATAGCCTAAGTCACCACTTATTAAGTTCTAATTTGGAATGTACCATGTACACTAGACCCTCTCAGGCCGGCTAGACGAGTGTTATTATCATAGTAGTAAATTAGAAAGTTCATTTATACTTACCTGAATATCATAACCCAACCCATGGCAAACCCAGTGGGAAAATCCACAGGCACTGACATCTGCGGGGTCGAACCAGAAGCCTTATGTATGCTAAGGAAACGCCTTAACAACCAGGATAAAAACTGGAACGACTCTTTTATGTTGTAGTAATTAATAATATTATATTAGGTGAATATATTTTTATTATTATAATTAATTCTTCTTTCTAATAATTACACTTCTTTAATTATTAAACATCAATATCTCTATATTATAAAATTCCTATATAATTAAATATAATTGAATATCAATTATATAATATAGTGCATTATAATATATATAATATAGGAATAATAATTAAATAGGATATAATATAACATATTTTACATTTTAAATGAAATATTACTATAAAAGGAAAAGTAATGTAATACAAATGAGTATTACAATAAAATGCCACATCAATAAAAATATAAATATAAATATATACATTTTTTTATAAATATATAAAGCAATATGAATAATTCATATAATTTAATTGAATAATATTCATTAAATAAAATGTATCATAATATATAGATTATTTAAATAAAATAAAATAAAATAGTATCAATTTATCAATTTGCAAAAAAGTAACATAATGCGAAGAAATGGAATCTTTATTTATTTTTTTTTTTAATCTAGTTATTTATAAGATGATTTCATATTAATAAATAATATATATTAATTTTTTTTTTTATTTACTAAATTTATGTATTGATTTTTTTTTTTTTTTTTTCGGAATATGAATAATATCGAGTATTATAAAAATAAAAAAGATTCAAAAGTAATAAAGTTACTTAAACAATACAAAATATATAATGAGGGAAATTTTAATTCTGAAAATATAAAAGATTTAATTTGCAAATTAGTTATGTATGAAGAAGCAAACAATTTAAAAAATGTATTGAGCGAATTATTTGAAAATTATAGGTATGACAGAGATTATGAATTTGATAAACAATTTAGGTTTGACAATGATTTTATAATAATTTTACTTGTTTATTACAAAAATAAAACACAGTTTTCGAATTAAGAACTAAAGCTATTATTAATTAAAGAAAAAGAAAAAAAGTCAAATTCTATTGTTAATTTTTATATAGCTGATAGATATATTGATAAGCTTGATTACTTTTTTGTAACTCCCTTATATATTGCATGTTTCGTTAATAATGAGGAATTAGTAAAAATCTTATTTGATTATGGGGCAAACGTGAATTTCCGAAATAATGAAGGTGAAACAGCTATATTATATTTATGCCAATGTAATATTTCTCTTAATATTATAAAATTATTAATTGATAAATACAAAGCTAAAATATATGATGTAGATAAGTATGGCAATACACTATTACATAAATTTTGTAAAAGACATGGTGATAACGATGTAAAATTATTTACTTTTTTAATTGAAAAAGGCTTGGATATAAATAAAGTTAATAATGATGGAAATACTCCATTAATGGAATTGTGTAAGTATACAACAAAAGATTTTTATATTCCATTATTACTGGAAAATGGTGCAAAAATTAATGTACGAAATAATAATGGTGAAACAGCAATACTTGTAAATTGTAAACACGGAAAATTAAGTTGTGACAGATTGGTAAAAAAGTTGGTTGAATGTGGTGCTGATGTTAATATAGCTGATAATGATGGTAATACACCATTATTAATAAGTTGTCGTAAAGATAGTGATCTGCCTATTTTAGGTTTAAATCGATATTTTATTGAGAATGGAGCAGATATAAATAAAGCAAATAAAAAGGGTAGAGTACCTTTTCATGAAATCTGTTATTATGGAAGTAAATTATTAATAGATTATTTTGTTGAACATGGAGCAGATATAAATAAAATGGATAATGATGGTAATGCTCCATTAAGTATAGCACGTTCAGCTAATAATGAAAATAATATTAAACATTTAATTAGTTATGGAGTAAAATAAATATAAATCTATAAATTTTTAATGTTATGAAGTAGGTGTTTCTTATATACTTTTTTAAATTTTTGTATGCCTTGGAATTATTAATAAAGAATAACAAATAAAAATATATTTATTATTTTTTAAAAAAATTAAAATAAATTAATACATATAAAATGATTATAATATTTAATTTTTATTCATATAAAATCTTTAAGTTAAAGATGAGAATAATTAAATGGTTTATTTTGGTTTTAGTAATTATTACTATCCTTACAATCATTTAGATATTCAATTGGCATTATTAATTTTATCTGCTGGAGATCATGATGGAAATATAGTTAAGGATGCGAATCTTGAATATTTGAAAATTAATATTAGTAAAAATCTAAGTAATAAAGTGGAGAAAGATATAGTTGATATTATTCCAAGTTTAAGAGATATAAGAAAAAATATAATTGATGAAAATGAGCGAAATCAAATTTAAAGAGTTGTATAAAAAAGCTGAAAAATTATCTATTCATTGATTAGGATTAACTATTGAGAGCTCATTATTTGATGCCTTTAAAACTGAAACTACTAATAACAATGTTAATAATAATAACAATAATAATGCTAATACTAATGCTAATGCTAATGAACTGGTTAAATCACATTTTGAAAAGTTGGATGTATTTAGAAAATTGAATACTGATGGCATTGGATTAATTAACAGTGAAAATGACATGACTACGTTATCTTTTTATAGAAAAGATAGTAATATAGATTCTAATAAAAATAAATTTAAAAATGTTATTAAAAATTATGTTCCTTTTGTACCACAGTATGATAATAATCATTCCAACAGTTATATTGTTAATTATTTTAAAGATGTTGCATCACCATGTTATCAATTACAAACTTGCAAAGATTTATTTGACAATTCTAATCTATCATACAGTTTAATCAAAGATGATTCTAAGGATAATTTATATTTTATTGTTAGTCTTAATAATAATATACATGCGTTTCAATTAAAAAATGATAATGGTCATTATATTATGAATGGTTATGACAATGAATCATTAAACGATTTAAATGATATAATTCAAGGATATGGTAAATCTTCCGAAAACACAAGTAATGATGCTTTTATTAAAGGGGATGATATTAATATAATTCCAGATTGTGGTATAATTCTTACTACTAGAATTTACAGTCAACACAGCAACCACTGTCTTACTCTCCTGATGATTATGTAATTTCAGATAGAGAGAGTAATCGAATTGATAATCAATTAAATGGAAAATTGTTCATTTGATAAACATTTTTCATTTTGTAGTAAATTACGGATTAATTGAATAATATCCATTAATTATTAATTAATTTTATATTTAATAAAAATTAAAAAATTATTTTATTAAAATATAAATTATAATGTATACTAATCATTTTATAATTGTGGATATTTATTTATTAATTTATCATTATTATGTAAAACTATAAATAAAGATATGATAAATATAAGTAAATATTTAAATTATAATATATTATATATTATACTAACTAGTTAAAAATAATATAGTTAACATTTTTTAACAACACTTTTTTGATAAAATTATATAAAAAAGTATTATATTTAAAGATAATATTGATTTAAAAATAAATAGTTTATTTAAAAATAATATTAATATTTTTTATAAATTAAAAGTTTTTATTTAATAGTGTAATAGTTCAACTTGGTAATTACAAATTATTATAAAATATATAATATAATATTTACATCTATATTAAACATAGTTTATTTATATAATAAATAAATGATGTTTAAATGTATTTACATTCATTTGAATTATAAAATAAAATATTAAAAAATAAAAGTTTAGTTTAATTAAATATATATCATAGTTTCTATTTAATGTTGTTATTGTATTTAGCATGATGTAATTATATGTACATATTATTTTTAATGAATTATCTATTATGATAATATATAAATCTATAAAAGAAAATATTAAGGTTATTTAAATATAAAATTAAATCTTTCAATAAAATAAAATATTACATATTTTATAAATATATAAATAATTATTTCATTAATACGAATAGAATGAATAGAATAATTATTATTTAGTTATTATATAATAATAATTATTTTATAAAAATTTAAAAATATTAAAATATCATTTTAAATATTTTATTTTAATTGTTTATTATTAAGTTATAAAGAAAAGGTGTATTAAATTTATAATATTAATTTATTACATTGTTCTACAAACCTACTTATCAATTTATGTATTTGTATTAAATATTTAGTGGTCTAGAAATGAGCCATTAATAGTATATAAGAAAGAAAAATTTTCATACATTTTAAATTTTTCATAGCTATCCTATATTAATAATTTTAATATATTAATAAACTTTAAATATTATAAAATAAACATGAAACAATACTATTATTAATATTAAAATAATTAAATAATTAATGGATTATTTAATTTTGATTTATAGAATATTCTATTTATTAAAGTAATAAATATCAGTGTAACATTATATTAGAATATGATTGGTTGTAAATGTTTTAAAAAAATTTAAAAAGTTAATTTCTTTTTTATCATAATTTAATCAAGAATAATTCAAAAAGTGGAATTATAAAAGAATATTTATGAAATATATTCGGGGACTGTTAAAAAATATTTAATTTATAAATACATTATTAAAAATCAAACTAAATTTTATACATAATATTGCTATATTTATCCTAAAAATTTATTTTATATAATTTTTATAAAATAAAAATACTGAAAAACATTATTTTCGTGGTGTTTACATATATATTTTGTATTTTGTTTTTTCAAAATGGATATACCCATATTATAACTATTGAATCAGATAATATTCCTTATGAATATATTTATCATTTAAATGTGACTACTAATTCTATTGAATGCGTATTTTGTGATACAACCATATGTAAAGGTTCATATTATTTTAAAGCTGACAGATATTTTAATTTACCATTTATTGAAATTCCAATTAATACCAATACTTTACGATTAAACGACAACAATACAGATTGCAAAATATGTAATCGTTCGGAAACCCAATTCAACAGGTATATTTTGCATCCATATGTTATGTATCATACTCCTACTATAAGCAATAATACTTCAACTGAATGTAATAAAGATGCTCAATGTTTTACAAATAAATGTGTAAACCATACTTGTAAATTCAATGAAAATAATATTATCACACGTCTTCGATATGGTCGTAAGGGAAAATTTATTGGAGATCCTTGTGTAAATAGGGATGATTATTCAGAAGGTGAATGTAATGGAGAGTGCTACATACCTATGAATGAAGATGAAAATAATGAATTAGATTCTGCTATACGTTTTTTGTACTGGTTGGGATTTTTGAGTTCTATTGCAATTCTTGGAATTTTTTATTGTTGTTGTTCTTATATAAAGATGCTAAATCTTATAAAGAATTTAATAATATTTAAATTAAATCTATTAAATATATTCAATAAATTTAATATGTAAAAGAAATTTAGTGAGTATTTTTTAAAAATAAATTTTATTAACAATTTAAACTATAATGAAATGTTAATTTCATTATTAATTTAATTACTTATATATAAACTGATATTAAGTATTATAATATATCAACATTATATATTAATATAATATAATACTTAAAATATTATATAAATATAAAATGATTATTTTTATGTTTTCATTTATAATAAAAATAAATTATTCAAGATAACTATAAATATTAATTCAACTAATAATAAATTCGAAATTATAGACACATAAAATGCTATTTTTTTCAGCTATTATTGCAATTGTGCTAGTTAGAAATGTGTAAAAAGATCAAGGCCAATATTATGAAATGTACTTTAATGAAAAATTAAATTAAACAGGATCAATTTTCCAGTAAATATAAAGTTTAGATAATAAATTATTAAAAATTTGAATGTTAACACTTGAAAAATCACATTTAATTTCATTTTTATATTGTTATTTTTTATATATTTTATATTATTATTATCTAGAGAAAATAATATAAAGAAAGATATATTATATTAAAACGATATAGTTCTATACTATATTAAAAGAAATAATAGAAACAAATAGAATATTTAATCTTTTTTTTTTTTTTTTTTTTTAAAATGAAGAAAATAAAGAAATACTTATAGTTTCATATTTTAATAAAACATTGATAAATCTATTATGTTTTATAATTGAAAACCGGAAAATAGTTTGTAAAGAACATGTATTGAGACAAAATTATAAATAATAATGAATTTCTGTTTACATTTATTTGAAATTTTGTAAAAATTCCATAAAGTAAATTCTAATTTCTACACAAATTGTTCTATTTACAAATCATTATTTTTAATAAATATCTTCCTTCAATTTCTTTTCTAATAATCTTTGAAAAGAGAAATCGAATTATTTTTATTTTTTATAAATGTATATAATAATTATCAAATATTTTTATATAAATTACTTTCCTTTATTATTAAAAATAAAGATTTTTGTGATTTTATTTAAAATTTATATTAAATATAATTTCTAAAAAGGAATATTAATTTAAATACTATTTATTAAATACTAATGAATATATATAAAACATTACGGTCATTTTAATATTTTGTCCTTTAGTAAGAATAAAGATATAAATGAAAAATTATAAATAAAAACTTAAAAAAAGGTATATAATCTTTACAAAAGAATTTTAATTTTTTTTTTTATTTTTCATTCTTTACTTTTATTTATTTTTTATTTTATTTTTTTTTTATATTATTATTTTACATTTATTATTTTTTTTTATTAAGTATATAGTTATTAATATTAATATAAAAATAATAAATTTTATATTATTATCAATAATTAATTATTTATTATACTACTGTGTTGTTTTTATATATATATTTGATTATTTATATTATAACTAAATTATTAAAATATTAATAAATTTAGTAGAATCTTTTTAGATATATGTATATTATTTACATAGTTTTCCTTAGATTTAATTACATGCTAATTTTAACATTTCTCCAAATTTGGCTCTCTTCTCTAATACACTGTTACTTCGGTCTTTAGGGATTTCATACTCTAAGACGACTTTATTAGAAGCTTCCTTAACTGATTTAGCACTTTTTAAAGCACTAAGAACGTCTTTATAATTATTATTAAGTTCTATCCAGAAGTAGTCAAGTTGCATTTGAAGATCACCAATACTCTTTTTTTGCTCTTTAGCATATTCAAGAAGACCCTGTTTACGTTTACTTGAAGTCCATTGTACTAAACCATATCCAGCTGAATCAGTTGTAAATTTTTTGTATGTTCCATTATCAACTTCCTTGGTATATTGTTCATCAGTTTTTCCAAGACTTTTTTCGTAAATGCCTTCAAGATCATTTGATCTTAAACGAGATTCGGCATAAAGATTTCCAATCATACCGGCAGCTCCATAAGCATTTTCAATTTTACTTAAAAGGAAGCTCCAAATGTATGGTGCATTTGGTAATGCTTCTTTGTCAATAGTTCCGTAACTATTTTTTGGGGAACATTCCTTAAGAGTAGAACATTTTCCAAATTCTGATTGGCATCCAATACCGCAATGAGTATTTTCGGTTCCACACCATCCATACTGACTACAGCATTTACCGGATGGGCATACAGTGTATCCATTCTGAGGTCCGCATTTACCATTCGTAGAAAGTCCAGTACATGTACCAAATTCAGATTGACATCCTTTTGAAAGTTGGCAATGGCTGTCTTCTTTTCCACACCATCCATATTCACTACAACAATAGCCTGGACTACATTCACCATATCCTTTACCACATCTACTTTTTGTTGTAGGAGATGTACTAGTTTTAGTTGTAGTCGTTCTAGTGGTTGTAGCTTTAGTTGTTGTAGCCTTGGTTGTAGTAGTCTTTTTTGTAGTAGTAGTGGTTGTAGTTTTAAAAATGTTATTTGTGGTGGTGGTGGTGGTTTTAGGGACGGTACTAGTTATTAAAGAATTATTACATTGACCAAATTCGGATTGACAACCAGCACCGCAATGAATACTTTCGGTTCCACACCATCCATACTGACTACAACATTCCCCAGATGGACATACAGTATAACCATTTTGTGGACCACAACGATTATTTGTAGAGATACCACCAATACACTTACCAAACTCAGATTGACAACCATTTGAAATTAAACAGTGATCATCAGATTGACCACACCAACCAAACACACTACAACAAAAGCCAGGATCACATTCCCCATATCCTACACCACATTTACTCTTGATTGAGGTAGGTTGAAGAGATGTATTGGATTTAGTAGTTTGAGAAGAAATATTAGTTGTTGTTGATGGAGGGATGGTATTAAAAGTTAAAGTTGGTTGTAAAAAATTATTACACTGACCAAATTCCGATTGACATCCGGTACCGCAATGAATACCTTCGGTTCCACACCATCCATACTGACTACAGCATTCCCCAGATGGACATATAGTATAACCATTTTGTGGACCACATCGATCATCTGTAGAGATACCACCAGTACATTTACCAAATTTTGGTTGACAGTTATTAGAGATTAAGCAATAGTCATCGGATTTACCACACCATCCAAATTCACTACAACAAAAGCCAGGATCACATTCACCATATCCATCACCACATCTACTTGTAAACGTTGGGGCAGCCGATATAGATGAAATGGATAGAATTGATGAAATGGAGAAAATTAAATTAAGGTATTTCATATTTATATATATATATATATATAGTTTTTTATTTTTTTTTTTAAATAAAATAAGAATTTTTTTATTTTTTTATAGTTTCTAGAAAAATCAAATAAAAAATAAAGTTTATTATTTAAATATATAATAAAAGTATTGTTTCTTATTAATTTTTGGTTTGTGTTCATTATTGAGGTAAAATTCTTTTACAGTCTAGACCATTAGAAAAAAGTATACTTTTTTTTTTTTTCCATATCAAAGTTTAAATATTATAAAATGTAATGATATTAATTTATTTAAAAAAAATTTTTGATCTAAATAGAATTTATATTTATTATAAAATTTTTTTGTTTTTACAATTATCATTATTATTATTATTATCAATGGTTTAATTCAATTAAAATGAAATCTATCAAGTATTTTAAAATATTTATTCTATTCTTTAAATATTCTATATAAAAATAGATAATACTAATAATGATGATAATAATAACATTGCAGAAATGTGAATATTAAACTGAATATAAACTCGATAGTTATCTATATATAACTATAAATTATAAAAATTATTGCTAATTCAAAGGACATTAATTTATAGTTATTTCATATTAATTATTTATTCTTATATAAAAGTATTTATTAAAAGTAATAATTATTATAATTAAGGTTTAAAGTATAAAAAAAAAAAAGTCGATTTTTTATCTTTTTTTTTTTTTTTTCTGGATAGTTATTTAATTATCATTTTACCATATAAAGAAATTATTATTTATAATATATAAGATATATTTATTTAGTCTATTAAATAAATTATAAAATGTATTTAATAAATAATTATCATAAAATAGCACACATATAAAATATTAATGAACAATTTCCATTTGGATTTGTACATTTTGTATAAAACAATTACATTTAATAATATTTAATAGTAATAACTTTAATATATTAATATACATGAATTGTATTAAAAAATTATTAAAATGTTTTATATAATTTTATATACAAATTTAAAAACTATTTCTTAATATATTAATAGGATTCAATTATTTTTTTTATATATATAGAAAATTACATCCACCACCATAATTTTATTATAAATATTAATTTCTTAAGTAGTATTTCTGAACGCTAAATTGAAAGATTTAAACACAATCCTTTCTTTTACCAAAGCTATTAATTTTCCATTAATAATTATACTTGAATTATCATTTGTACCTTTAAACCAAGTTATACTACAATCAATCGATTAACATTCGCTAGTTAAATGTCTTTAATTAATGTAAAAATAATAGCTATAACCCCTGAAGCTATCTCGTATCTTGGTTTTAACTAGTGATTTTACTAAAATTTATTTATAATCTAATGAATGATCCGTATCTGATTTAGAAAGTAACGTGTTTTTTTTTTTTTTTACAAAACTTTTATTAGTAATGTTAATTTAAACTGTAATTACTATTTAAAAAAAAACATCAAAGACTATTGGTGTAAAGTAAAAAAACTTTAAAAAATTTGCATTTAAATTTTATTGACATTTCATAAAAAAAATTTTTTTTTATTTTCTATTAATTTATTTATTTATCAAAGTTGGGTACAAAATAAATTAAATGAAAAAATGAATATTCCATTTTTTAAAAATTAATAAACTTAAAAAAGTTAAATTTATGTAGGTTTCATATTTATTACATTATTCACATTATTATAAATAATGAAAATTATTTATTTTATATAGTTTAAATTTTAAAAATTAGAGATAGATAGGAAGGTAATGTCAAGTTTTAACTAATAAAAAATAAATATAATAATCATTTAACACAAAAAAATAAACCTATTTTTTTATTATGATGATGATGATGTACTGTTAAAAAAAATTAGAGTTTATTTTAATTTATCTAAATTAATGATTAATTAAATAAACAAATTTTTTTTTATAATGACCTATAAAATTAATTAAATCATAAATTAATTTAATTATAAAATTAATATTTAATATAAAATAATATATGAAAATAAAAGTTTGACATTTTATTACTATTTTTTAAGAAAATATATAAAATAATAAGTCACAAAAAAAAAGAATTTTTTTTAAAAAAAAAAAAAAATAGATATAAATCAAATTAATAATAATAATAAAAAAAAAAAAAACATAAAAAAATATATATAAAAAAGTATATATATTTTATATTTAAGACATATATAATTAAACTATATAAAATAAATATAAATAAATTACAAGTTTATTTAATAGTAAATTATACTTCAACTTGGTAGTTACAGCATATTACAAAGTAAAACATTATATTTATAATAATAAATGATTCTATAATTTATATATATTTACTTAGAACACAATTAATAGTAGTTGAAATAAATATAAATATAAATCAAATAAATTAAATGAAAAATTAATAAAAATATAAAAATGCATTTCATTAAATTTGCTGCTTTGGGACTTTGTTCAAGTAATTATTATTTAACTGTTTAATATTCAATATACTTTGAAATAAATATAATATTTTAATTAATGTATTATAAAAAAAAAAAAAAAAAAAGAAAAAGAAAACCTATTCAATTTATAGAAATAAAATGTTTAAATGAATGGATAGTTTAAATATAAAATGTTATTTTTATATAAAAATTTATTTATATTTAATTATTTTTTATAAAAAAAAGTTATTATCGGAAAATATTATTAATTTATTTCATAACCTATTTTATATAATCTATTTATATTTAAATTATATATAAATATTATAAAAGTTCTTTCTGTAAGTAGTACTCTTATTCGTTCTTGTACTGAACCAAATACTGTTGCTCTTACATTTGATGATGGACCATTCCAATACACTACTGAATTACTTGATTATTTAAAAGAAGCAGGTATTCATGCTACTTTCTTTATTAATGGTAATAATTATTGGCCAGAATTATCAACTGATCCAGAAAAGCAAGCTATTTTAAAGAGAGTTGCTGAAGAAGGTCACCAAATTGCATCTCATACTTGGAATCATGAAATTCCTGAACAAAATGGTGTTATTGATAAGCAAAGTGTACTTGAATCCTTATCTTTAATTGAAGACCTTGTTTATAAAAATACAGGAAAGTACCCAACTTATTTCCGTGCTCCAAAGGGAGAAATTGATGAAGCTACTGTAATGTTATTTGAAGAATTTAACTATAAAGTTATTCAATGGGACACTGATACTAATGATTGGAACAGAGTCGTTAATGGTGTTAAACATAAGGATCATAATGCTAGAATAAAAGCTGCTAAAGAATTTCTCACTAACGAATATTATAAAAAGAAAGAAAACTATTTAGTTTTAATGCATGATGTTCAACCACACACTGTAAAAGAAATAGTACCATATATTATTAATAATGGAATATTCCAAGGATATAATTTTGTTACTGTTGCTGAATGTCTTGGAGATCCAACTGGTGGTTGGTCCACTATTGGTGGTAATGCTTTATCCATACTTAACGGTGGTGCTCCTCCAAATAATAATGTTGTTCAAAATAATTATAATGCTGATGTTGATACAATAGATTATAGTTATAGTAATACTGATTTCCAAGAAAACAGAAGCATTACAACTAATTTAAATAATGAAGTAATGAATCTTAAGAGTGATGGTTTCATGACTAAGACTGTAAACTTTTATGTTATTGCTACTATTATTTTATCTGCTTTATACATGCTTCTCTAGATACAATCTATATAAATAATATCCCCTAGAATTAAAAAAAAAAATAATAATCATCTTCATAATAAAATTTAAAAAAAAAAACTAAATTTATAATAATAATAATGATAGTAGGATTACTACTATTTTATATTACATTATAGATAGTAATAATTAAGATAAACTATTATTATTTTAAAATAAAGTAAATAACGTAATCAACAAACATATGATTCCAATTTTATTGAAAAATTGGTATTATTCAACAAAAATATAAGAATTAAAAAATAATAATAAAAAAAACCTAAAAGTTGTAAAAATTGTAAAAAGTAAAAAAAAGTAATAAATAATAAAAATTTAAATTAAAAGTTGAAATAAAATAAATTATATTTAGTTAATAGTCTAACCAATTATAAAATCTATCTATTTATATATAGATAAGATAGATATAAGTGTGTGTGTGTGTATTAAATAATAATGTATTAAAAATGATTTTTTAGTTTTATATTTTTTATTAAATGGATTTGATGACATTAAAGCAAAACTACTTATAGAGTAAAGAGCCCTGTTTATGATTTGATAAACAATAGTTGTTTAATTCTCATTCTTTTTATTAAAGAATTTTTATAGAATAATCAAATATTTAACTATAGACAAATTAGTTTATAATTTATGAAAAAATAACCATTATATTATTAATAATAAGTATGATATTTTTATATTCATTTTTTCAAAGATATTTTAAAAGTATGAACATTCCAACATAATTTATGAGAAAAAAAAAAAAGGTAATACAAAATAATGTTTCCAACTTTAAATTTTTTTTTTTTTTTTCCCTCTTGGGAACGTGCCTTCATTTATTTAATAAATGGAATTTCTCAAGGGGGTCTACTCATGCATGCTCATGGTACTGAGAGAGTAGAAAGAATTAAATCCAAGTATTGCGAAATGGATGCTTGGTTAGTCTTTAAGGGAAAATTATTAGGACTAAGCTCATGGTACTGAGCGATTAAAAAACATTTTATTCATCGAATTTAAGTATTTGATGAATAAGTTGAATGTTTGATATTCAGGTAAGTTTGTATAGTATTTAATTAGAAGAGTAATACATTTTGTTGCTGTATTTTTTCTTTTATTCATGTATTCATGTAGTACTACTCTTCTCTTGTAAGAATCCAATGTAGTCAACTTTAGCATTTGCATTGTATTTTTATATTCATGTAGCTATTGTTGTATTGTTCTTGTAAGAGACTGATTCACTCTACATCATGTAAAAATACTATTCACAAGCTTTCTGGTGTCAACATTCTTGATTCAAATTTTTACCAATTTAAATATTTAATGAAAAGTAAAGTCAAACAAGTTTAGTGTCAAAAAAGCGAATCAAATTTACTAACAACAAACCAAAACTATAATTTTTAAAGAAAATTTACAACTAGAATTCAAAAAAGAAACTTTAAACAAAGCATCGTAACAATTTTTGTACTATCCAGTACTTTTAAGAAGAGAGACAGAGACAGATTTTTTCCATATACGTTATATTTATAATTTTTATTAGTATTTATTTTATATTCAATATTTTTTAATTAGAATTTATTATCATGTCAGTCCTTTATATTAAAGATAAGAATTATATCAGACGTGGTACCCGGTCTTATGGTATCCCCTTAGATGATATTCGCTCCTTCTTTATCCGTGGTATTCGATCATGGTCAGTAAATATGTTATGGGAAAAACTCGAGGTTATTCTAGAAGATAAATTTAATTCAGTTATTAGTGTTAAATATTTTCAGACTTTCAATGATCACTTTTTCTTAGTCAAGGTTCATGGTTCATCGAAAGATTGTATTAAAATCTTACACATGTTAAAGAAGAAACTTTCAGTTACCTCAATTTCCTTTTCAGCTCGTAGTAGAAGGAATCACAAATACACTTTTTCCACTCTCAAACGTAAAATTTTAGTTTCTAATAAACATCAACATTCTATTCAACAATCAGTTCAACAATCAGTTCAACAATCTCATCAACAATCCGATCTTCAACAAGATCTTTAACAAGATCTTCAACAAGTTTCCCATCATGAAAATATTCCAGATCTATAGCAAACACAATTTCAATCTCAACATTCAACAATTAATTCTAATAGTTCTATCAACTCTGATAACAGTTCAATAGTTGATAGTTCTTCAGCTTCACAGCCATCTAGTAATAGTTCTACTTATTCCTCTGATGCATCATCCATTAATAACGATGACTTTAATAATAATAATAATAGCAACGATTCTTCCTCATCCAACAAGCCTGATAACTTTTCTTTTTGTCTTAGTTGGAACACCAATGGGTGGAATCACGAAAAGAGAGATAGTATTAGCTATTTCACAGCTATTTTCAAACCATTATTTTTATGTTTCCAAGAAACTGGTAATGGTTCTGGTTCGAATACAGATTATCCTTGTCGTGTTACTTTGCGAAACTATAGACACTTTTTCAAGAAAGCTGATGAATCAGTTCCTGGAATGAGAGGTTTATATTTAGGTTTTCACAATTCGTGTCAAGCCTCACTTGAAAACTTCTCTGGAAAGTATATTATTTCTATTTATACTTTTAGTCTTTGGAATAGATTCAAATGCTCGATTGGAAATGTTTATATGCCTCATAGTCATCACAACATCTATGTTGATCATGCAAAGTTAGAAGTTCGCTTGTGGTTACAAACTCATTCATCCCATCCATCGATTCTTGTTGGTGATTTTAATATGTCTAAAGTAAAATTATCCAACTGGTTATCAACTAATGGATTAGGAGATTGGGAAATTCTTCCGCTTAGAGGGTCGACTATCTCTTGGACTCGAGGTGATCAATCTTCCGACATTGACCATGCTCTTATCAATTCGAAGATGAAAGATCTTATTCACTCAGGATCATTTATAAATAATTTTTATCCAGTATCAGACCATAAGCCACTTCTTATTAATGGTAAAATTATTCCTATGGAAGATTTTTCTAATGACTTTAATGTTCCTAAGAAAATTCTGAAATGGAATAGATTAAAATGTATTGAGGAAAAGGAATCTATTATCAGTCATAATAAATTCCAAATACTTTCAGCAAAATTCAACGATCCTAATGTTTCAACAGATGAACTTTCCAAAGAGTTTACTTCAACTGCTTTTTCAATTGCAGACGAGCTCAGTATTACCTCAGCAAATAATGTTATAAAGTCTTCATTTCATATTTCACAACAAATTTTTAATCTTCAAAAAATCAAAATGAAGTTGTATAAGAGATTTAAAAAAGAAAGAATTTATGATATAGATGAATTTATTAAGAGAATTAAAATCTACCGTAAACTCATTGATTACATCCACAAAAGATGTAATGAATTTAGGAAGCAAGAATATCTTCATTGGATTAAAACAGGATGTGAGTATACGAAGAGTCATAATCCTAAGAAGGCCTGGAAATGGATCAAGAAAACTGCAAAAATTGGAAAAGATTCTTTCTTTATTGCTCAACCAATTAAAAATAAAAATGGAGAATTAGTTGTTGCTACAGAAGAACAACTAGAAGTGTGGCATGATCATTTCGAAAAGCTTGCATCAGATCCAAGTGGTGTAAGTCTTGATTTGGAGCATTGGTATGAAGAACCAACGAATAAACGTTTTTCACTCCCTATGCTTGATGAATGGGATATCAACCAAGATATTAGTATTGATGAAGTCAAGTCAGCTAAATGTGCGTTAGCTCAGGTTAGATGTTTTAACAAATGGAAAAACTCAAATTGTATTATCTCACACCTTGTCAATTACATTCCTAAATTTAGAAAATACACGTGGTGCAAATCAAGTAGGACACTTGATAAAAAACTAAAGAAACATGGAGATGTTAGAGCAGTTAAAAACTTTTATTGGAAAGATCTCAAAGGGAATTCAATCAAAGCGCAATATTATGATGATAATAAATTTATTGAAACTAAAGATTTTATCAAATTATGTTATGAATACCCAGAGTTTGCCTATGGCTTCTACTGGCTATTGAAAGCAAGAAGCGGATACAAGTTGGATGCTAGAGTTGCCAAAGCTGCTAAATTTGTTGATCCAGTTTGTCCTAACTACTGTCCATGTTGCAAGTGTGGTGTTCAAAGTATTAAACATTGGTTATTAGATTGTCCAACATTTAGAGATATCCGTATTAAACATTATAATTCCATAGTCCAGCTACTATATTTTTTCAGTCAACGTAATTCCAACAGTCCCATCAATAATAATGAAAATGTTAATATCAGTAGAGATAGCAATAACAATAATAGTAATAGTAACAATAGTACTAATAATATTAACAATAGTAATAGTAACAATAGTAATAATAACAATAATAATAATAACAATAATAGTAGTAGAAATAATAATATTAGTAATGATAGCAATAGTGAAGATAATAATTCTAATTTAGATAGTAATTTAGTTAATGATAGTAATAGTTCTAATAATCCGGTGAATACTAATGTGTATGATTATTCTAGTGTGTGCAGTAAAATATTTAAATTCCTTCTTGGGGGAAGAAGTTTTAACAATATTAATTACAATTCAAGGGAATGGAAAGAACTTTGTAAGCGTCAGATTCAATCTGGTACTAACGAAGGAACACCATTCTTGACGGTAACCGCGGAACTTCTAACCAAAATCATGCCTTTTGCTATTGGCCAGCAATGGTCAATGTTCAAAAGGTTTGAAGCAACATCCAAGAGCGTCAATGCTGAAGAAACAGTAAGACAGGCCAGGAGGGCCAGCGCAACCAATGGAGATCATAATTTTGTCCCATGATAAAATTTTGATCTTTGGCTCGGTGTCCCATTGGAAGTCAAATACAATTATTATACTTTAGTATGATAGTGGCTTTCTTACTTTAATTAAAATTACTAGAATACATTATACCCAATTTTTATTCATTTTTGTTTATTTAAACATATTTTTTTTATTTTTATTTTTATTTTTAATTTTTTTATTACATGTATTATAATTTTAATTAAATTAATAATAAAGTTTAAAATATTTGATGCCGTTAAAAAAAAAAAAAAAAAAAAAAAAAAAATTTTTTTTTTTATATATATATTTTTTTTATATTATATTTTATATTATTTTTATTTTAATTATATAAGAACTATTTTTTTTAAACTAACCATTTTATAATTTTATAATTTTATAATTTTATATATGAATTTTTGTTGTTTCATCACATTGTAACCTAATGTTTTAACTGTTGTATGAGCAATATGGAATTTTGATTTTAATATTACAATAAGGATTTAAAGTTTTTAAAGTTTCATATCAAAAATGAAAACAAATTTTGCTTTTTGATAGGATGTAAGTAGTGAAGTAGTGGTTAAAAAAGAATAATAATAAATTTTAAAAAAGAATAATTCAATATTTTTTTTTTTTTATTTTTTTTAGTATTTACTATTTTTTTTAATTATTATTACTTTTTTATTGAATAAAATAGATTATGGTATTTCATAGTTGTAGAAAAATAAGATAATTTTTTTTTTTTTTTATGTTTATGGTACTTTCTTTTTTAATTCTAATGATTTTCTATTGTATATACAGTAACACAATAAATGTATATATCTCAGTAAATAAACTTTATTTAATAATAATTTTTTTATTATCCATGATTTATAAAAGTTTTACATTTTATAGGAAAGAAAGGATAATAGTTAGGATGAAATATTAAAAATCTCATAAAAAAAAAAAAAGGGGGTTTTATAAATAGAAACATTTGCCTTTATTTTTTTTAAAAATAAAATAATAATTATAAATAAATCCTAATGAAGTATATAGTATTTACTATTGCTTTATTCCAATCCATTACTTCCTATTGTAAAAATTGTAATCCACCTCATTATCAATGTGGAGGGTAAAAATAATAATGGTTTACATAAATAAGTCTAAATGACTATAATTAATTATAATGATTAATTTATATATATTTTATCATATGTATGTGTGTGTATGTATATATTTTATACATATATATTTCTATAATAATATCCAAAAAAAAAAAAGTGAAAATTGGAAAGGTTTAACTTGTTGTGATATAGGATATGAATGCCAAAAAATTGATCATTGGTATTCTGAATGTATGAAAGTGTCAAACGATATTATTAGGGATAATGAAGAATCCGATGATGACAATGACGCTATTGAAATAAATACAAATGAAGTATCAATAGAAAATAAAGATTCTGATGATGAATCAATAAATCCATCTGTATTATGGGTTATTGGGGATTCTACTCTTTGTGAATTTGAAGAAATCTATAATAATTATTATTATAAAAAATATGGCTATGGAACACAACTTTACCATTATTTTGATAAAAATATCATCGTTAAAAATTTAGCTATTTCAGGAACTAGTTCAAAAAGTTTTATCCTCGAACAATCATATCACGAATTAATAAAAAATATGAAGGCAGGGGATTATTTAACATTTGGATTTGGTCATAATGATGAAAAAAGAGAAGAAGAACGCTATACCAACCCAAATGGAGATTATAAAACAATGGGTTCCTTTGCTAATTCTATATACGAAAATTATATTAAAATAGCTATGGAAAGAAATGTCTCTATCATTCTTACAACCCCAATTGTTCGTAGAACAGATAAAAGTACATGGAGTTCCGATAAATTACATATAACAAAAACAAAAGATGGTTATGAAGGAGGGGATTATCCTCAAGCTATTAGAGACTTGGGTAAAACTCTAAATATTCCTGTGATCGATATGACTGTAAAAACAAAAGAATTATACGATACTTTTGGTTATAATAATACTCTCTATCTACATGCTTGGAAAATAAATGATTCATCCTCTGTAGATAATACCCATCTTAATCTTTGGGGTAGTAAATATGTTGCTTATCTTTTTACTAGAGACATCAAGCAAGCCTCCATAGATGGATTATCAGAATATGTAATCGACGCCCCAATACCAACAAAAGAAGAAAATTTTATTAAAAATCCAACTTATAATGTTACCTTAATAAATTAATTACAACAAAAATAAGCATATTCTATTATAATATGGTATTCTTAATTAAAAAAAACAATAATAAAATAAATTATTCTTTTTAATACAATTTATATAATTTAATAAATAAATAAGTAAATAAGTAACTAAACAAGTTTTTATAAACAAGTTCTTATTTTTCTTTTTTTAAATAAGTTATCAGTAATGCTAAAAAAAAAGTATATAAATATAAAAATATAAATGTTGTATTTAACCATAAAAAATATGTAATTTATTTTGAATCAGATAATTCACAAGCATAAAGATGTTAATATAATTTCTAATTAATATATATCATAATTTTAATACTAAATAAATCTAAATAGTATTATGTATAAATTAATATGAGTAATGACTTTTTTAATACTTTTAGATATTATTGAAAAAAATTTTATTTCTAAATATTATTATTATTTATTTATTAGTAAAAATTTGATCACCTCTCATATCTAGAATTTTTCTATCAGTATAACAAAGAACTGATTTTTATTAACCAAAGAATGGATACTGAGAAAAAAAAGAAAAAGGAAGATAATGAATTTAAATAAGAGCTATTACCAATTTCTTGAAGACATATAAGTATAGGTTTAAATATGTGTTTAAAATATTGAAGCCTTTACATTTATTAATATTCCTGTTATTGATGTTTTTGTTGAACTAAAGACTGAAAATTCAATATTAAAAGAATGGTTAGCATAAAAATGTTATCAGGGATAGGAATAACTGATAAAGATAAATAAGCTTTGTTGGTATTAGTATTAAATATTTATTAAATAAAATAATATTATATATTATTTTTAAAAATCTTTTGTAAGCAATCTTAATACCTTTATATATATATTTTTTTTTTTGCATTTGATAACAGTTTGAAGATTTTTAAATTTGAGAAATACTTTCATCTTTTATACTTTTTTTCAAATATATAAATATTCTCATTATTATTTTTTATTACATATAAAATATTTATTTTATTACTTTTTTAATTTTATAAATAATAAAAGTATTAAATCAATTATTAGATGATGAGTGAGTATAGAAGTAAAATTCAACCAGAAGACAAAATTGATTATTAATTTAAAATGAATTATTGATTTTGGCCAAAAAATTCCATTTTTTGGGAGAATTTCCTGGCTAAAAATCTGGTAGAGGTCGAATTTCTTCTGGCTAATAAATCTAGCTAAAATCGCCAAAAATCTAGACAAATAATGAATGGGTTAATAAAATATTGGTAAAATTTCATATTTTTTCTTTATTTTCCATTTTTAATCCCATTCCATTAATTTTCATATCCCAACGCTTTTTTTATTGTATTCTAACTTTCCATATTCCAACTATTCAATGAAAAAATGTTAACTATTTGTTTATACATACCCAATATTCCATTGTTATACTGAAATTTTAATGATATGAAATTCAATTTATGTATTTATACGCTTTATTCAGTTATCATCCAATTAAATAATTAAAACAATGATAAGTATAAATAAATATATAATAAATTCATTATATAATGAATTTATAAATCAAACAAGAAAACTATTTTATTTTATTATCCTATTCTCATTCTTTATATTTTCCCTTTTCCTGTTTTGGTACTTCTTGTTGTTTTTGTTGTTGTGCCTCTTGTTGCTTTTGTTCCTGTTGCTTTTGTTGTTTTTGTTTTCTTTTTTGCTTCTTGTTGTGCCTCTGTTGTTGTTCTTGTTCCTATTGTTGCTGTCGTTTTTCTTTTTCTTCTTTTTCTATTATTGTTACCATCATTAATAGGTTTTGATGAGCTTTGTATTTCTCCTTTATTTATTTTCATTTTGATTTCACAAGTTCTTTTATAAAAGGCAATACTATATTTAACAATACTATTATATCCTTTAGTTCTATATTTCTATATTAGCAACAATTTCTATATTTCTGCGTATTTCAACAAATTCTGAAGGTTGATCAAATGAAGAAGTTATTATTTTAATGTCTTTTCTTCTACATTTTTTAAAAGAATATTCACTTATTTTTTTAATTGTTTTTTACGACAACAACTATATATCAATTAACTATGTAAAAATAACTATATATAACATTTCAATTTTAATATAAATTATAATTTTTTATTATAAATTTTTATTTATAAATTAATATCTATTTAATTTAAATAATGTGATATTTTTTTACTTGCATTTTTTTTAATATTACTGAAAAAAAATTAATATTAAATATAAAAAAAATACTTTTTAATTTTTTTTATTAATACTTCGAATAAATATAAAGTAATAATTAAATACTATTTAATTTATTATTATTTTATTTATAATAAACCTATGTAATGATTATTGTATTATAGTAATACTTTATCCTCAGAATGATTATATAAAAGAGAATTATATAAAGAAAAATTAAAGTTGTCTGAATTTCAAAAATTGAAAGAAACAACAAATTTCACAATACCATAGTTATAAAATAGAAGTAAGAATTACGAAAAGATTTTTTTACAAAAATTTAAAGTTTGAAAATAAATGATAGAAGCTAGAAAGTAATATTATTATTCTTAGGATTTATTATATTGTGTATAAATCAAAATAGTCAATTATCATTTTATAAAAAGATTCATTATCTGGATTATACATATATATATATATTTTAACTGAAACTATATTATAAAGAATTAGAAAAAAAAAAAAGTTTTTCATTTCATTAAATTAATAAAATGTCAAAAATTATAATTATTTTTTATTAAAATATATTTTTTTTCATAAAATTTCTTTTTTTAATAATTACAATATTTATTCTTTATACTTTTTTATATTTAATTTATATAAAATATATATTAAATTATTAATTTATAACATAAAAAGTCTAAATAATATAACAAAAGTTAAAGTATATTTTTATTTTCTATAATATTTAAATATTTTTTTTTTGACTTTAAATATTTAAAATGAGACTAACATCAACTGCAGAAATAAATCCGCTATATTATTCATTTCTTTTTTAAAATAAATTAAATTTATAAAAATAAAATTAATAAAGTAAAGTGGAGATAAATTCACTTTATGTTTTATTAAGAAATTTTAATAAATCATAAATTTTAAATATATTTTACAATTATATCAAAAAATTTAGTATTATTAGATACTATTTTTTTATATTTTACATTTAAATTATCATTTTTCTTAAACGCTATTTTCATTATTTTTTAAATATTTTCTTAACAATTTATAAAGCATGATCTATTAACTATTATGATGAATAAATTTAAAGAAAAATATAATAAAATATTTCTACTTTTATTAATATATGTGAAGGGATATAAATTATTTTTATATTTCTTTAAATAAGAATTGCAATTTTATGGTTATTGGATAGGTAAAACCATTACAAAGATGTAAATTTAATCAATATGTTATCACTCAAATATTTAAATATGGTAATATTTTATAAATGATACAGTCATACGTATCTCTTTTAGAAAATGTAATTTTATTTTCAATACTATTAACATTTAATAATTATACAATTATTCGAATTCTTAATATCTTTATTTTTATCTTATTTCATTAACCCATAATTAAAATTATATGTTTCAGAATGATAATTATTAAAGTAATGATAATATTTTAAATATTAGGTTATATGATTTCTGTATTGAAAAATATATAATAATAAATATTGTTTTTATTATTTTTTTACTATAAATTTTTATTTAATTAATGCTATTTTTTTTTTTTTATTAAAGATAAGTTTCTTATAATAAATCATGTAATAAATTTACAAGACTTTATATGGTAGGTTCAAGTTATTTAGATATAATAAATAATATTATATAATATATGTTATAAAAATATTAAAATGTTCGTGGTATCAAATTAATATATATACATATATATATCTATATATTTTTTTTTAATATTTAAAAATAAAATATAAAATGTACAAAAAAATTCTTTAGGAAAATGGTAATCCCTAACCCTAAGATGCTCCTAGAAGTCAACTCTCCTTTTTTCTATTAGTATTTTTTTTAGTTAATATATAAAAATAATTGATTAAAAAAAAAAAGGTAAACTAGTATCAAGATAAATCTTTTATACTGGATGCCACGAACAATTTGATATTTTTATAATAGTTTTAATTAAATACATGATAGGCTAATTAAAAGATATTAACCAATATTAAATAATATGATTTAATATCTTTTTTTTTTATTAATTCATTTAATTTTAAAAGATTACCTTAAAGATAAAACATTTTTTTTTTTTTTTTTTTTTTTTTTTTTTTTTAACGGCATCAAATATTTTAAACTTTATTATTAATTTAATTAAAATTATAATACATGTAATAAAAAATTAAAAATAAAAATAAAAATAAAAAAAAATATGTTTAATTAAACACAAATTAATAAAAATTGGGTATAATGTATTCTAGTAATTTTAATTAAAGTAAGAAAGCCACTATCATACTAAAGTATAATAATTGTATTTGACTTCCAATGGGACACCGAGCCAAAGATCAAAATTTTATCATGGAACAAAATTATGATCTCCATTGGTTGCGCTGGCCCTCCTGGCCTGTCTTACTGTTTCTTCAGCATTGACGCTCTTGGATGTTGCTTCAAACCTTTTGAACATTGACCATTGCTGGCCAATAGCAAAAGGCATGATTTTGGTTAGAAGTTCCGCGGTTACCGTCAAGAATGGTGTTCCTTCATTAGTACCAGATTGAATCTGACGCTTACAAACTTCTTTCCATTCCCTTGAATTGTAATTAATATTGTTAAAACTTCTTCCCCCAAGAAGGAATTTAAATATTTTACTGCACACACTAGAATAATCATACACATTAATATTCACCGGATTATTAGAACTATTACTATCATTAACTAAATTACTATCTAAATTAGAATTATTATCTTCACTATTGCTATCATTACTAGTATTATTATTTCTATAACTACTATTGTTATTATTACTATTGTTACTATTACTATTGTTAATATTATTAGTACTATTGTTACTATTACTATTATTGTTATTGCTATCTCTACTGATATTAACATTTTCATTATTATTGATGGGACTGTTGGAATTACGTTGACTGAAAAAATTTAATAGCTGGACTATAGAATCATAATGTTTAATACGGATATCTCTAAATGTTGGACAATCTAATAACCAATGTTTAATACTTTGATCTCCACACTTGCAACATGGACAGTAGTTAGGACAAACTGGATCAACAAATTTAGCAGCTTTGGCAACTCTAGCATCCAACTTGTATCCGCTTCTTGCTTTCAATAGCCAGTAGAAGCCATAGGCAAACTCTGGGTATTCATAACATAATTTGATAAAATCTTTAGTTTCAATAAATTTATTATCATCATAATATTGCGCTTTGATTGAATTCCCTTTGAGATCTTTCCAATAAAAGTTTTTAACTGCTCTAACATCTCCATGTTTCTTTAGTTTTTTATCAAGTGTCCTACTTGATTTGCACCACGTGTATTTTCTAAATTTAGGAATGTAATTGACAAGATGTGAGATAATACAATTTGAGTTTTTCCATTTGTTAAAACATCTAATCTGAGCTAACGCACATTTGGCTGACAATGGAGGAATATTCAAATCTTTTGAAATAGAGTATAAAGATATAAACGATACAGCTTTATGAACTCCGGCAACCCATCGTATTCCTTTGTTAACATGCTTCTGAGCAATCCTAGACCTAGCTTTGTTGGATCCAAGTAATGGTGCAAAGTATGAAACTCTGCTAATCACTTGTGAGTTAAGTACTAGCTTTTTGAAGGGAATAGGAATATTAGGATTTCTTAAGAATTTACTGACTGAAAAAAGTCCTTTCAAAACCTTGTTATTAAGAGCTTTAATAACTGGTTTAAGGGACAGATTCTTATCAAATGGAACACCAAGATAAGTATAACAATCAGTAGTTGGAATGGGTTGTCCTGCTAAGTAAAATGTTGGATCTCTCTTGTTCTGATTTTCTATTGATTCAGGACGAATCACCATCGTTGAACATTTCCGGATACCAAATTCCATTTCATTATACAAGGCCCATTCATTAACTCTTCTAAGCATCTTTTTTAAGCATCCTCTTGTTGGAGCACAAATAACTATATTATCTGCAAAAAGTCCACCACAGCATCGAGTGTCACCTAAACTGACTCCAAGATCTTCGCACTCTCTAAATATATCATTAATAAAGAGATTAAAGAGAATAGGAGAAAGAGGGCAACCTTGACGGACTCCTTTCTTCACATCAAAAGATTTCGAGAATTGTCCATCTAATTTGACATTAGCCTTAGATGTTAAATATAAATTTTTGATGAATTGTAAACTCTTACCTCGGATTCCTAAACAATCTAATTTATGGAGAATATTACCGATTGGGACAGAATCGTATGCTTTCCTGAGATCTAAAAAGGCCAAATATGTCTCTTTATTATCTAATTGACGTCTACGGCATATTTCTTGGATTGAAATGAAAAGACTGATACTTTCTTCCTTTTTTCGAAAACCAAATTGTTCAGGTCTAATGAAATTATTCTTTAGACCATATTCTGAAATTCTAGTGGTGACAATTTTGGAAATCAACTTAATACCATTATTGATAAGTGATATACCTCGATAGTTATCACAATCTGTCAAATCTCCCTTCTTAGGAATAGAAACAATACTGGATTCATTCCATGAGTTGGGGAAGTCTTCATCCCAAATACGGTTGAATAATTTAAGAATAAAATTTAAACCATGAGCATCATTATCTGAAGTGGTATTACCAGAAGAAATATTATCTGTAACATTATTAGAATCATTACTTGATGGAATTAATGCTTTGTAAAATTCAATTGGAATACCATCCGGACCTGATGCTTTATAATTTGGAGTAGAGAGGATAGCTGACTTGACTTCATCAATACTAATATCTTGGTTGATATCCCACTCATCAAGCATAGGAAGTGAAAAACGTTTAATCATTGGTTCTTCATACCAATGCTCCAAATCAAGACTTACACCACTTGGATCTGATGCAAGCTTTTCGAAATGATCATGCCACACTTCTAGTTGTTCTTCCGTAGCAACAACTAATTCTCCATTTTTATTTTTAATTGGTTGAGCAATAAAGAAAGAATCTTTTCCAATTTTTGCAGTTTTCTTGATCCATTTCCAGGCCTTCTTAGGATTATGACTCTTCATATACTCACATCCTGTTTTAATCCAATGAAGATATTCTTGCTTCCTAAATTCATTACATCTTTTGTGGATGTAATCAATGAGCTTATAGTAGATTTTAATTCGTTTAATAAATTCATCTATATCATAAATTCTTTCTTTTTTAAATCTCTTATACAACTTCATTTTGATTTTTTGAAGATTAAAAATTTGTTGTGAAATATGAAATGAAGACTTTATAACATTATTTGCTGAGGTAATACTGAGCTCGTCTGCAATTGAAAAAGCAGTTGAAGTAAACTCTTTGGAAAGTTCATCTGTTGAAACATTAGGATCGTTGAATTTTGCTGAAAGTATTTGGAATTTATTATGACTGAGAATAGATTCCTTTTCCTCAATACATTTTAATCTATTCCATTTCAGAATTTTCTTAGGAACATTAAGGTCATTAGAAAAATCTTCCATAGGAATAATTTTACCATTAATAAGAAGTGGCTTATGGTCTGATACTGGATAAAAATTATTTATAAATGATGCTGAGTGAATAAGATCTTTCATCTTCGAATTGATAAGAGCATGGTCAATGTCGGAAGATTGATCACCTCGAGTCCAAGAGATAGTAGACCCTCTAAGCGGAAGAATTTCCCAATCTCCTAATCCATTTGTTGATAACCAGTTGGATAATTTTACTTTAGACATATTAAAATCACCAACAAGAATCGATGGATGGGATGAATGAGTTTGTAACCACAAGCGAACTTCTAACTTTGCATGATCAACATAGATGTTGTGATGACTATGAGGCATATAAACATTTCCAATCGAGCATTTGAATCTATTCCAAAGACTAAAAGTATAAATAGAAATAATATACTTTCCAGAGAAGTTTTCAAGTGAGGCTTGACACGAATTGTGAAAACCTAAATATAAACCTCTCATTCCAGGAACTGATTCATCAGCTTTCTTGAAAAAGTGTCTATAGTTTCGCAAAGTAACACGACAAGGATAATCTGTATTCGAACCAGAACCATTACCAGTTTCTTGGAAACATAAAAATAATGGTTTGAAAATAGCTGTGAAATAGCTAATACTATCTCTCTTTTCGTGATTCCACCCATTGGTGTTCCAACTAAGACAAAAAGAAAAGTTATCAGGCTTGTTGGATGAGGAAGAATCGTTGCTATTATTATTATTATTAAAGTCATCGTTACTAATGGATGATGCATCAGAGGAATAAGTAGAACTATTACTAGATGGCTGTGAAGCTGAAGAACTATCAACTATTGAACTGTTATTTGAGTTGATAGAACTAATAGAATTAATTGTTGAATGTTGAGATTGAAATTGTGTTTGCTGTAGATCTGGAATATTTTCATGATGGGAAACTTGTTGAAGATCTTGTTAAAGATCTTGTTGAAGATCGGATTGTTGATGAGATTGTTGAACTGATTGTTGAAATGATTGTTGAATAGAATGTTGATGTTTATTAGAAACTAAAATTTTACGTTTGAGAGTGGAAAAAGTGTATTTGTGATTCCTTCTACTACGAGCTGAAAAGGAAATTGAGGTAACTGAAAGTTTCTTCTTTAACATGTGTAAGATTTTAATACAATCTTTCGATGAACCATGAACCTTGACTAAGAAAAAGTGATTATTGAAAGTTTGAAAATATTTAACACTAATAACTGAATTAAATTTATCTTCTAGAATAACCTCGAGTTTTTCCCATAGCATATTTACTGACCATGATCGAATACCACGGATAAAGAAGGAGCGAATATCATCTAAGGGGATACCATAAGACCGGGTACCACGTCTGATATAATTCTTATCTTTAATATAAAGGACTGACATGATAATAAATTCTAATTAAAAAAATATTGAATATAAAATAAATACTAATAAAAATTATAAATATAACGTATATGGAAAAAAATCTGTCTCTCTCTCTCTTCTTAAAAGTACTGGCTGGATAGTACAAAAATTGTTACGATGCTTTGTTTAAAGTTTCTTTTTTGAATTCTAGTTGTAAATTTTCTTTAAAAATTCTAGTTTTGGTTTGTTGTTAGTAAATTCGATTCGCTTTTTGACACTAAACTTGTTTGACTTTACTTTTCATTAAATATTTAAATTGGTAAAAATTTGAATCAAGAATATCGACACCAGAAAGCTTGTGAATAGTATTTTTACATGATGTAGAGTGAATCAGTCTCTTACAAGAACAATACAACAATAGCTACATGAATATAAAAATACAATGCAAATGCTAAAGTTGACTACATTGGATTCTTACAAGAGAAGAGTAGTACTACAAGAATACATGAATAAAAGAAAAAATACAGCAACAAAATGTATTACTCTTCTAATTAAATACTATACAAACTTACCTGAATATCAAACATTCAACTTATTCATCAAATACTTAAATTCGATGAATAAAATGTTTTTTAATCGCTCAGTATCATGAGCTTAGTCCTAATAATTTTCCCTTAAGACTAACCAAGCATCCATTGCGCAATACTTGGATTTAATTCTTTCTACTCTCTCAGTACCATGAGCATGAGTAGACCCCCTTGAGAAACTACATTTATTAAATAAATGAAGGCACGTTCCCAAGAGGGAAAGATAAAACATAGTCAGATAAAATATTTATAATATAAATACTGCCTAATATTTTTATAAATATATGAATTTATGAATACAATTTATTATAGCTATAATTATAATAATATATTCAAATATTAATATATATGGTAATTTTAGTTGTCTTTCAAATAAAAAAAAGTATGCATTATCATTATATGTTACTTCTAGTATATTTAGTGATGGCTATAAAATAACTGTAAATTATTTATGTAATTACAATTTTGCACTTTAAAATAAAATAATAATACAATTATGTTTTTTTTTTTTAACTAAAAAATATTAAAAACTTGAAGAAATACAAGTATTCTAATCAAGAAAAAAAAAAAAAAAATAATTTAAAATGCTTCAACTACACGTTAGCAACTACATATTCAGAAAATATTAAAAAACAACTAAGGAATATATACACAATATGTATCTTGCCTTTTAGTAGTAAATATTACATATATAAAAAAATTAATTGAAAATAATAATAAAAAAATTATTACCAAAATAAATTTCACATATCTTAATTTTTAAATCCCATTTAATAATAAAAATCAGTAATTTTTATAAGAAATGTATAAATAAAAATTAAAAAAAAAAAAAAATATATATTTATTATATTTTTCTTTATATATTAATATTACATTTTTAAAATTTTTGTTACTTTTTTTTTTTCTTTATTTTTTCTCTCTCTATTTTTTGTATATTTATATATTTTTAAATTTGTTCATTTTCAATCTACATCTTACATATATTTTAGTAATTTAGCATGTAATCCAAACATCATCATTATCACCAACAAAAACGTTGTAAATCCAACTAGCTTTTATACTACCAATTTCTTCCTGTTTTTCTTTGTCATTATAATAAGTGATATAATTATACATTGAAAATTTTCCTCTACTAAAATCTGGAAGGGAATCATTAGTAGATAAGTTTGTTGTACTAGTATATTTAAAAGGTTCAAAGAAAATATAATCAGCATATGGATTAATATTACTTAAAATTTCATATTTTCTAGCACCATTAAGACTTTCAATTATTATCTTTTTATCATACTTAATTTCTTCACCATCATCATCATAATAAAGACATTCGATAAATCCATTAATTTGAACTTTTTGATTATATGGATTTAATGTATAATAGTTCATAGGACCATTTGAAACTAAGTTAACTTTACATAAGTTTTTATTATATATAACATATCCTCCAAAATTAAATGTTTTGTTTTCTATTTCGGCATAAGTAATACTATTAATTTTATCATTGCATTTATTTACTGGTACATTAGTAGGTTCCGGAATTTTAGTTGTAACAGTGATTGATGTGTTTACACTATTTTTGTTTTTATTTATTAAGTCTTTGATTTTTAATAAATGTTCTTCCTTACCACATAAATCTTCTTTAACAGAGGATATAAGTGAAGGTTTAACCTTGTATTCAATTTCATTTAAACAATCCTTTTTAATTATTTCATTATATTTATTAGTAATAAATAAACTAGATTCTTCTTTATAACTTAATAATACGAAATCATCTTTTTTTTCTTTTTTATACTCCAAATTTTGTTTTCCCTTTAAATCAATACACAATTTTTCGTTTGAGCTATTAACCATTTTAACTTCATATACCTTTTCTATTTCCATAATATAAATTCCAAATTGAATTGAAAGATTTTTTTCTATGGTTATATTGTACTTTTCTACATTATCGTTCAAGTATAATTTTCCACAGTACATTATCGAATTAATATTGAAAGTTTTTTCATTAAAGTAAAAATCTGATAATATACATTTATCATACATTATATTTTCTTGAAAGTAAACTATATTAAAGTTTGAATTATCAATAGTTATTTCGTTTTTACAATAATTTGTTGGTAAACTTTCTATAGTGCTAGTTTTAGTAATAGAAGTTGATGAACTTTCTATAGTGCTAGTTTTAGTAATAGAAGTTGTTGGTGAGCTTTCCATTGTACTATCTTCAATTATAGAAGTTGATGAACTTTCTATAGTGCTAGTTTTAGTAATAGAAGTTGTTGGTGAGCTTTCCATTGTACTATCTTCAATTATAGAAGTTGATGAACTTTCCATAGTGCTAGTTTTAGTAATAGAAGTTGTTGGTGAGCTTTCCATTGTACTATCTTCAATTATAGAAGTTGATGAACTTTCTATAGTGCTAGTTTTAGTAATAGAAGTTGTTGGTGAGCTTTCCATTGTACTATCTTCAATTATAGAAGTTGATGAACTTTCTATAGTGCTAGTTTTAGTAATAGAAGTTGTTGGTGAGCTTTCCATTGTACTATCTTCAATTATAGAAGTTGATGAACATTCCATAGTGACATCTTCAGTAGTATAAGTTGATGAACTTTCCATAGTGTCATCTTCAGTAGTAGATGTTGTTGGTAAACTTTCCATAATATCATCTTCAGTAGTAGAAGTTGGTAAAGCTTTGCTTATGTCTAAAAATTCATCTTCTAATTCTGTTTCGGAAGATGATAATATGTCATAAGAAACTGTTTTTGTGAAAACGGAGTTTTTATTCACTGTTAAATTTAAAACATTTCCATTTTTATTATTTTCATTTTTGATATTTTTTTTTTTTAACGTAACATTTTTTGGTACTTACAGAGTTTAAAAACAATAAAGTATTAAAGATTAGAAATAAAATGTTAAAGTTCATTTTATTAGATTTTTATATTTCAATAATACTTTATTTTTATAGAAAATATTTTAGGTACTTTTTATGTTTGTATAGTAAGTACTACAATTTTTTTTATTAAATATTTTTAAAGTACTATTTACTCTTTTTTATAAAAAGTTTTTTTTTTTCATTATAAAATATATAATATAAAATATATTATTAATATTAATTAAATAATATATATAAGCATATTTAATTCATTGTATTTTTTAAAATATAAAATTATATTACATTAGTAAAAAAAAGATAGTTTTCGTTATTCGACCATTTATTATTAAAGTAATATTCAAAATAATAATGCATAAAAATATTTTATATCTAATTTTTTTTATAAAAAACTATAATACATATATAATATAATAAAATAATATAAAATATCAAATACACTCTTTTCACTTAATTATTTAACCAGACATTTAGATTCATTATTTTTAGACTCTTTAGATGATAAATGTTTTCTTTTGTTATTTCCAGATTCTTTAAAAGATACCTGTTCTGACTTTCTTTTATTATTTCCAAAACCTTCTTCAGGTATTATATATTCTAATTCACTAACATCTACTTCTATACTATTAGGCTTATCAACTCTATAATCTGATTCAGTTTCTCTTTCATTATATCCAAATTTTATAGATGATACATGCTTTTTTTTGTTATTTCTAAACCTAAACCTTTCTTTATGTGCTTCATGTAATATATACTCCAATTCATTAGCATTCACTTCTGTATTATTACGTTTATCAATTCTGCAATTAGATCTAATTTCACCTTCATTATTTCTAGATTTTACAGATGATATCATTTCTTCTATTTCACTAATATTTGCTTGTACATTATTAGATTTTTTAAGTGATTTAATTTCCATTATACGATCACATTTTTATTATTATACAAGAATAATTTTTACTTGGCTTGTTAAAATTTATTCCAACTAATAAAATATTTCCTGTATATGCTTTTTCAATATTATTAAAATATCTATTTTCGTATATTTGACTAATTACTCTCTTTGTTGAACCATATAATTTTAATTCTATTATAATTATTTTTTCTCTCCTATTTTTAGGATAAAAGATATAATCAACAAATCCTTCGCCGCTTCTTTCTTTCTCTTTAATTTCATAGATTTCATTTGCTGAAAAGTATGCAAAATCAATAACTCGTTTTAAATTACCATGATCAATTTTGTCTTCTGCTTTTTTTTTTTTCTCTTGTACTTCTTCTAATAATTTTCTTAAACCTTTTGTTGTCATTTTTTAATGTACTTTCCAATATTTTTTTTTGAATTTTTAATTAATTCATAATAATATTCTGTCTCATCATCTTTTCTATTTAAAACTTTTATGAATTTTTCTTTCAATTCTTCATTTGGAATAGAAATTTTTTTATTATAATAGGTTAAAAATCCAAAAGCAACCATTTTTGAATATAATTCTTTTTTCATTTCATCATTACTTTTTCCCTTTCCCTTTAAATCCTTTTGTATATCTTCTACTCCATAATTTTCTAATTCTGTGGCTATTTTTTTCCTCTTAATTAATTCTAAAATTTCATCCTTTACACTATTTATTTTAAAGTTTATTATATCTGATACATCCGCAAAGCGTCCTGTTTCTGTCTAATAATTATTAATCGAATTACATTTTAATACTTGAAATACTGACCATGTGTTGAATATTTTTTCACCATTATAACTTTTATATCCATTATACCACTTTTCTAAATCATCATATTTTATTATTTTATTTCTTATACAAAGAAGTCGAACTTCTTCTTCTGTAAAACCAAAATATTTATAATATATTTTATCGTTCAACATAGAATACTCATTAAAACAACTAAGTGATTATTGATTTGATTGCTTTGCTATTGGTAATATTCCTGTCATATAAACAAAAGCGAAACATGATTGACCTTTTATTAAATTACTTATTGCTTTTATTAAAGACTATATTTTTTTTAAGTAATTTAAAAAAAAATATAGTCTTTAATAAAAGCATTAACATTTTTTATCTCCTTCTTATATTCTTCCTTATTTTTATCTTTGTCTATTTCCTCAAGATCAGAAAATTTTACATTAATCGTATAATCCCATTCATCAATAATTAATATAAACCTTTTTTTTTAATTCAAAAGATAAATCTTTTATATTATCAATTATATTAATACATATCTTCATTTAATAATTTAAGACCTGGAAATAAATTTTCAATATCGTTTTTAAATCTTTTATTTATATATTTTAAATAATTATCCATTTCTTTATATTTGGTGACAAATTTGGAAAAATCAAAATATAAAGTATGATATTTTTTTTTTTGATATTCTCTATAGTTTTTTTATCTTTTTTTTCTTTCTGATATTCTTCATATTCCATTTTTTTTTAATTCAATCTTTTTTACTTTCTGAAATTTTTCAGAGTCTATTTTTTTTAATTTAATTTCTTTTATTTTCAGAAATTCATCATTATTTTTCTTTTCTAATTCAATTTGTAGTTGAAAACTAATATTAACTAACTTCTAATCTATATCTAAATTTATATATTTTTTATTTTATTTTATAAACATTATTTTAATTTAAATATTCAATTATCATTTAATTCAATAGAATTCTCATTCCAAAGATTAAAGTAATATAATTGAGTATTATTATTAAATTCATTACAATCAGTCATAACTAAAGTATTATTAGTATCTAATGTAATACACATATTTTTATATAATGGAGACATAATATAATTACTATTACGATAAAATTTAGTTCTTTCATTTCCACAAATACCTAAAATTAAGGAAAGATCATCGGCAAGCATTAGACAATGATCATTATTAAATTTTAAGTGGAAATAATCATCATGTGTATATGGAACATCCCAGAGAAAATATTCTGAGTAATCACATTCATTCAAGGTAATATTATCATTAAGTACACCATTGGAATGAATACATTTATTTGGATTAACAGATGAACAACAATGATATCCTAATACTTCAAATGAACATCTTTCATACCCAATACCACACCATTCACCATTTTCTTTAGCCCAGTTACCATAATTATCAACTTTTTCAACTTTAGCATATTGATTACGGCAACAGTTATATCCAGCCTTAATATAATTTGAAGAGCAAGTTAAATATTGATATCTTGCTGGATTTATAATTGTGGGTTTAATTTGGAATTTACTATTTAAACAGTAACTACTATTGCGTGAACAAATATTTCCATTCATAATACTAAATTGCATATTTTGACTATTATCACAATAATTTACTGATAATTTATTATTAGAATAGCTTAAACATTTAGCATCATATGAAGATTTAATGTTATAATAATTACCTATTGGCATAATACGCCATTTGTTCTTTTTGTTGTCAACGCATTTGAAATTGGTTTTAATAAATTCTACTTCATATCCTTGTTGAGTTTTCACCGTTCTACGTTGTAAACAAGCATTTTCTGCAGATACTATATAATAATCAAAATCTGTATACATAACAAAATCATCTATTCCAACAATATTAGTGGATTTATTTCTTTTGACTAATGTAATTGTACCCATACTTTTGTATATTTTACGTACTAAATCATTAGTAGGATAATCTAGAATAAACCAATGGTTATGAAATTTTGTATCTTCTTTAATATAATTTGATAAAAAATAGTTCATTACATCAGCATTATGTTCTAAACTTATTAAATTAAACATATCAGCTTGTATGTTCATGAAATCAATAGTAAGAGTTTTTGGATTTTTTGAATCATAAAAAGAATTAGTAAAATTATTATTTGCAGCATATTCAATATCATTAAGTATAATTGGAACTTTATGATCCAAGAGATTTTCAACAAGTTTTGGTTTTCCTGTTTGTAAATCATAATTATCTTGAACAAGTATATTATGGTTATTATTATGAATATGAGGATAACATTTTTTCATATATTCTTTATCAGAAACTGGATATTCTTCACAACTACCCATATTTGGTATATTAATTTCATTTCCTATATATTCATCTATATTATTACCATACATCCATTTTTTACGCGTTAATAAAATTATTTTGCCTCTTACATCACCAAGTTTTGGAAAACTTTCCTTTCCACTATAGAAAAACTCTTTATATGATTTGAAGAAAGAAGTAGGAACAGTTTTTAATATACTGAGATTGGCAATTGCTTTGTATACTTCTTCATATGTTTCAAATCCATATGGAATTGTAGTTATTGAACCATGCATATAATCAGGATATTCTATGGGTTTACCTGCTTGAATATTTTAATTTTTTAAATGAATAATAATGGTTTCTCCTGGATTATTACCTAGAAATACAATAGCTTCATCAAATACATCTTTTAAATAATATTTCTTTCCTGTATCTCTATTCATACAATCAAATACAAGGTGCGAAAGATATATTTCCTTATTTTTGTTTGTTTCAATTCTTATATCAAAATATCTGATTCCATTCATCATTTGTTCAAAAATATTTAATTCTTGAGTTCTACCAAGACTTACTCGAGCATTATAAATATTAACACCAGTATCTCCTATTGCATATGTTCCACTATCATAAGTTCCAGGAATGTTAAGTTGATTAATTTGTATATTATCATCCGTAATTTTAGTTATTCATTGAATATCGTTGTCATTAATTTTAAATGTACACCATCCATATTCAGTTAAAGCACGCTTATCTGTTAAATCAATATCATAATAAGGAACCTTATCTATGGTAAGCATCTTATTGTAAGTTTCACCGCCAATTCCAGTATTTGTAAAATAACACTTATTTCTATTAATATCAACATAACCTTTAGTCTTACAATCACCAGGATCATCTCTACTTCTTGGACCAAATTTCTTATCAGTATGCTCATTTCTAAGATAGCAATCATATATATCATCAGTAAAAATACCTGTATCACATTGTTTACAAATATACACTTTACTATAATCATCTTCACCAATAAGTAAATAAGCTTTAGTTGTTGTACCATCTAATTCATAATATTGATCTTGATCTTTTACACCCAACACATTTCTAACTAGTGCAATTGCAATAATAGCAGAAAAAAATATCATTTTATGAGTCTATAATTTCGAATTTAGAAATTATATTATTTATTGGATTAATATTTATAGTTATCTTAAATAACTTTTTTTTATAAATTAAAAACATAAAAAATCATTTTATATTTAAATACATATTTAAATAATATCTTATTTAATTATTATAATATATATATATATATAATGTTTATATTTATATATAATGTTTATATATAATACTTAATGTTAGTTTATATATAAGAATTAAATTAATAATGAAATTAATATTTCATTATAGTTTGAATTGTTAATAAAATTTATTTTTAAAAAATACTCACTAAATTTCTTTTACATATTAAATTTATTGAATATATTTAATAGATTTAATTTAAACATTATTAAATTTTTTAGAAGATTTAGCATCTTTATATTTAAAAAAGCAAGAACAACAACAATAACAAATTCCAAGATTTGCAATAAAAATCAAAAATCCCAAACAATACAAAAAATTATATAAAGAGTGTAAACTACGTAATTCACCATTTCCTTCAACTTCATCTTTTCCTTCAACTTCATCAATAGGTCTGTAGCACTCTCCATTACATTCACCTTCTGAACAATCATTATCATTCACACAAGGATCTCCAATAAATCTTCCCTTACGACCATATCGAAGACGTGTGATAATATTATTTTCATTGAATTTACAAGTATGGTTTACACATTTATTTGTAAAACATTGAGCATCTTTATTACATTCAGTTGAAGTATTATTGCTTATAATAGGATCAAGATACCGAACATATGGATGCAAAATATACCTGTTGAATTGAATTTCCGAAAAATTACATATTCCGCAATCTGTATTGTTGTCGTTTAATCGTAAAGTATTAGTATTAATTGGAATTTCAATAAATGGTAAATTAAAATATCTGTCAGCTTTAAAATAATATGAACCTTTACATATGGTTGTATCACAAAATACGCATTCAATAGAATTAGTAGTCACATTTAAATGATAAATATATTCATAAGGAATATAATCTGATTCAATGGTTAGAATATTATCTAATTCAATGGCTATAATATGAGTATATCCATTTTGAAAAAACAAAATACAAAATATATATGTAAATACCAAGAAAATAATGTTTTTCATTTTATTTTATAAAAATTATATAAAATAAATCTTGAAACTTAATTAATCTTATATTAATTAACAGTTTAATTTAACATTTAATAATATAATTATAAATATTTTATTCTATTAATATATCAAAATATTTTTAAAATATTTTTAATTATAATTAAGAAGAAATTATATTTTTAAAATTATTTTTTTTAAAATTTATAAAATATTTTAAAACCAATCATATTTCAATAAATTGTTACACTATTATTTATATAATAAATAGAATATTCTATAAATCTAAATTAACTGAAATATTAATTATTTAATTATTTTAATATTACATTATCTTATTATAACTTATAATAAAAAAATAAAATAAAATATTTAAAATGCTATTTTTTATATTTTATATATTTATAAATAATAATTATTTAGACATTATATAATTTGCATTAATGAAATAATTATTTATATATTTATAAAATATGTAATATTTTATTTTATTGAAAGATTTAATTTTATATTTATATAACCTTAATATTTTCTTTTATAGATTTATATATTATCATAATAGATAATTCATTAAAAATAATATGTACATATAATTACATCATGCTAAATACAATAACAACATTAAATAGAAACTATGATATATATTTAATTAAACTAAACTTTTATTTTTTAATATTTTATTTTATAATTCAAATGAATGTAAATACATTTAAACATCATTTATTTATTATATAAATAAACTATGTTTAATATAGATGTAAATATTATATTATATATTTTATAATAATTTGTAATTACCAAGTTGAACTATTACACTATTAAATAAAAACTTTTAATTTATAAAAAATATTAATATTATTTTTAAATAAACTATTTATTTTTAAATCAATATTATCTTTAAATATAATACTTTTTTATATAATTTTATCAAAAAAGTGTTGTTAAAAAATGTTAACTATATTACTTTTAACTAGTTAGTATAATATATAATATATTATAATTTAAATATTTACTTATATTTATCATACCTTTATTTATAGTTTTACATAATAATAATAAATTAATAAATAAATATCCACAATTATAAAATGATTAGTATACATTATAATTTATATTTTAATAAAATAATTTTTTAATTTTTATTAAATATAAAATTAATTAATAATTAATGGATATTATTCAATTACTACAAAATGAAAAATGTTTATCAAATGAACATAAAATAATAATTAATAATGAATATTTTTCATTTTTTGAAGGAATAAGGGTTATTAATTGTAATAATCTTACGAAAGATCAATATACTATTGAATATAGCAATAATAATATAAATGGCAATCTAAATAATATTTTACTTATTAATACTTTGGAAAAAATATGCTTTGAAAAAATATTTAAATATAATTTTTATTTGAAAGATACAACATAAACAAAATTTTATATATCTATAAACATTCCTTCATATATTCTTAAAGATATTTATAATAAAATAATAAAGTTAGATTTACCAAGTTCTTGTCAATATGTAACTGCTTTTACCAAAAGAATAAATTACTATCATTACTTTAATAAAAGGTATATTGAAACGTATCAATATAATCAATTATTAATTGCAGAAGATAAAAATAAGGATGTTAAAGATTCAGATAATTTCATAATTATTAAATGTTGTCATGATAGTATAAAAATCACTGGAAATAAAATAACATTTTATGAAAGAGATACTTATGATAATATTATTTGTAAATTATTACCATGTTTAAATTATTCAAGTGACCAAATACTAATTAGATTCAAACCAAGTATTGTTTCTTTTACATACCCAATAAATATAAATTTCCAATTGTTTGATTTGATGTTATATGAATATTCTTTATATCCCTATATATATACCGATGAGAATGAAGATATAATAAAAAATAAAGAAAAATTAGTATATACAATAAATATTTTTAAGCAGTCATTGAATATGAAACTTTATAACAAGTATAAACAATTTACAGAAATTATTCAATTTCAAGAATTAGAATGGTATATGTATATGACTGTTAAAAAAATATTAAAATATCTTTATTTATTATATATTGATTTTCATGCAAACTATTATAAAAAAAATAAAGTATTAAATATTCCATTAAAAATAAATTATAATCGATTATTTGGAAAATATTATACTAGATATTTTAATAATAATAAGGATAAGGTATTACAAGTAATTACTGATAAAGAGGAATGTATTAAGAATAATATACCGTATGTACAGTGGAATAATAATTATTATAGATCACCAGAAAATTCAGGATATAAAATCATTCTTTCAACAAATAAAAATTCTATTGATAATAACTTTGTATTTCATGATAAAAAGATATTATTTGATTCAGTATCAGAATTAAATGTTGTTCCTAAATGTGTTAAAGTGATAAGAAAGTACAAAGAAAAAGAAACATCTGTTTATTTTAATATAGCTTATAAACTAGACAAACATTGTAAAGGAAAATTTCCTTCCAATTTATTTATTTCTTATGGTTATGAATTACAAGGTTTATATAGACAATATTTTGATATTCCAGAAATAAATAATAAATTTATAATATGTTCTAATTGTAATAAATACATTAATATTCCTAGTCAACAGAAATTAATAAATCGTATAAAGGAAAAGTTTAAGAATAAACAATTAAAACTAATAAATGAGAATTATAGTTACAATGATATTAATATACTTTCTTTTTCAGTAGATAATAATATGAATATATATCCATATTGTGTTTTTGATTATGTCTACAATTGTAATTCTTCTTTTCCCTTTTTAATAATAATGTTAAACACATGTAAATTATTTACACTTCCTAATTACAGATATGAATATGTAGTAAGTTCAAATAAGAGTTTGTTCAATTTTAATGATGATTTTGTACAAGCTATATTTTCTATGTATAAAAAAAATTCAATTTCAATCATAGATAATGCTACATTAACTAAATACATTAAACAATATATTTCAGATAATAAAACAGTTTTAATAACAGAAAAGGAATTTCCAGATGAAAAGGTATATTTATAGAGATCGATTTATTCAGAAATAATACCAACAATACCAATAATAAAAGATAATGATGAATTATACAATACACTACCATCATTTTCTTTTTTATGTAAGAATATTAAAAATATAACTGCATATCATTATAGTATTATGAATGAAAACAATAAAAAAGTTATTATCTATGGTGTATGGGATAATGAAGATTATTATCCATGTAAAGCATCCATAGAAATATTAAAATCAACCCTTCTTAATAAACCTTATTTATTATTTAAAAGAAATTTAAATGGATCTATCTATCTTTCAAAAATAATTCTATTTATATGATTTTTAAGTTAATAAGATATTAATCGTAAATTCATAAAATTATTTTTTTCTTTAAATTTTATATTTATTTATATATTTGTTAAACATTAATTTCTGTTTTTTTATATTTTTAATTAAATATTTATTTATTTTTAAAATTGGAGTTCAATAATTTATTGTAATATCATTATCATAAAAAAATTAAAAAATTAGCATATTTATATTAAAAAGAATAATATTGATTCATTTAATTCAAAAGATAAATCTTTTATATTATCAATTATATTATCATTATACATATCTTCATTTAATAATTTAAGACCTGGAAATAAATTTTCAATATCGTTTTTAAATCTTTTATTTATATATTTTAAATAATTATCCATTTCTTTATATTTGGTGACAAATTTGGAAAAATCAAAATATAAAGTATGATATTTTTTTTTGATATTCTCTATAGTTTTTTTTATCTTTTTTTTTTTTCTGATATTCTTCATATTCCATTTTTTTTAATTCAATCTTTTTTACTTTCTGAAATTTTTCAGAGTCTATTTTTTTTAATTAAATTTCTTTTATTTTCAGAAATTCATTATTATTTTTCTTTTCTAATTCAATTTCATTTTCTTTCTGACATTCTTCATTGACTTCTTTTTAATAGGGATAGTATTTCTCTCACTCCTTCTCTTTTGTTACTGTTATGGAGAAGAATTAACCTCTATTAAGAACCAATTCGTTGGGAAATATATGCAGAATATGAAGATAATATTGAGAATTATGTTGACGACTATGAATTTGAACCTTATTATCAATCTTCAATTAGGCCATGCTGCTTTTCAAAAGAAAAAATAATAGGATAATTGAAGAATATAATTTCTCAAACATGAATATTAATGAATGGAAAGAAATGTATTATAATAGTTATGTTTTTGAAATTGTTCCATTTAGTCGTTGTGGTTTCGGTGATTGTCTTGATTTATATACCAAAAATGGATATATGAATGGTTAGAAGGCAGATGAATGGAACAAATGGTGGAATATAGATATAGATGATGTGGAAGAATTAAAGAAATAAATGTTTTTTGAAAATATTATGTCTTTTTTATTATTAATAAAAATATAATAATAATCTTTAGTTATTTTCATTAATGTACTAAAAAAAATAAAAGGTAATAAATATTTCTATTAATTAATAAATATAATAAAATATTTTATACACAAATATCTTATGTTTTGCTCTTTTACAATAATTTTATTATATTTTATAAATTTTCAAATATATGTATACATAAAAAATAATGATAAAAACTTTTTAAGTAAATAAGCAATAATCAATAATAAAAAAATTAACACGAAAAAAGTAAAAACTAAAAAAGTAAAAACTAATCTAAAAAAAAGAAAATATTAAATAATAATATTTAAAATATTTTTATATATTTAGTATTTTTCATATTATAATATTTATTAATTATATGAAAATAATTATTTTTGATAATATAATAAAAGAAATTATATAAATTTATCTATTTATATTATATTATATATATTATATTTAATAAATAGTATTATATATTTATTTTCATTTATATATTATCATGTCTATATTTCTATTATTTCTATGTTTTTAATATTATATAATAAAATTATTATTAAATATTAAAATTAATATTAATGAAGTTTAACACGACATTTACGAATGGTCTTCTTTGGTTTCTTAGTAGCTGGCTTTTTAGTTACTGGAATGGTTTGTCTCATCATAGTAATAGTTTTAGTAATGTGTCTAATGGTGGTTGAATTAATTTCTTCTTTAATTTCATCGTTTTCATCTAATTCGGTGGATTTTTCATCTTCAATAATATCTTCATTAACATTTTCATCAGCTGAGTCGATTTCTTCAACTTCTTCAACTGATGTTATTTCTTCTGCTTCTTCTTCATCTGAACTTAATGAAGGTTCTTCTTTTGTAATTTCTTCGTCTTTAACTTCAGTTACTTCTTCTTCAATAATAGTAGTTGGTTCAATAGTAGTAGTGGTAGTAGCTAGTGGTTCAATAACACAAACACCTTCTTCATTAGAAATGAATCCTTTACTACAAACACATTTACCATTAATTAATGAACTTCCTTCCTTACATTTAGTACAAGTATTTCCATCAAGACAACTAGCACAGTTTACTGGACATGCTGAACATCTGCATTTATCACCAATAAATGTTCCTTCACCACAACTCATATTAACTGTGAAACGAGCAATACCACTGGATTCAGCTGCTTTGAATTCCTTGTATGAAACTGATTCGGTTTCACATTTTGGCAAGCTACCACGATTGTAATTTTCAATGTTGATAGAATATTGACTGAATTTAGCAGTAATGTTATTAGCATTAACACTCCATTCTGCCTTTTCTTTTTGATCAACAATAACATCTAAACAATTATCTGCAAATTCCTTTTGGAATTCCTCATAACTCAACTTTTTGTTGGATGAAATAGTACAGATGACTTGATCCTTGTTTTGTTCACTGCAACCATCTTGATAAATTTCAATTAAATACTTTTGGTTAACAAGAATACCATCCATATGTCCATTTTCGGATCCTTCTCTCTTAATAACATATCCTTCATAGTAATCACCAAAGAGTTCATCCATTTGTTCATAGTCAACATAGGAACTCTTAGCAGCTTTGTAGAAGGCTGTGTTATCACACTTTTCACCATTTATATTGTCGGTAGAAAGATACCAGATCCAATGGTTACCACCGGTTTGTTCTCTACGATTGTAATCAATGTAGATACGACATTGTTCTCTGACACGATCCAAACCGGTATTCATATCCCAATGGATTATATCGTATGGAACATTGTTGGAAGAAGGTCCGAATTCTGCAATATCGAATGCATGATTGATGTCGAGTGGAGAAACATTAGAATAGTACAAGTAGGTAGCCATGAGAGCTTCTGTTTTGTAGGCTTGTTTAATAGAAAGTCCATCACAAGATTTTAAGTTCTTGATGAGTAAAGAGAATTTTCCATCAACGACAGAAGCAATGAAAAAATCATTAATTTCAACATTATTTTGTTTAATTTTAACATAATCTTTGATTTCATCATCTGTAAAACGATAGCCAGTTTTGTAATTGTTGAGACCTTCATTACCATTTTTTAATTCACCGATTCTTAAATTGAAAGAACCATCATTGTTATTTTCTTTCTTTACAGAGATGTTAATGATATCATTTTTAATACCGAAATTGGCAAAATTTATAAAACATTGATCTTCTTTTCTTAAAACACCATCTTTAGTGTATTCAAGAGAGACATTTTTAGCTGCCTTTTCGTTGATTAATGGTGAATCAGCATTTACAAAACAAACACTGGATACAGAAAGTAAAGCGAAAAATTTTAAAATATTCTTGAACATTTTGATATTTATATTATTTCTTTTAAGAATTTTAAAAAAAAGTTTTTAAAATTTAGTTTATATACAAATATAAAAGGTACTTGGATTTTGATTAAAAGTTATTATATATTACAATTTGACTTTTAAAGTCAATAACATCTAAAAATTATTTTATAATTTTTATAAATAATTAGTTAAATTATTATTTAATTTAATAAATATAATTAATATTTTAAATCGTTTATTCTTACCTAAATATAGATGAAATATTAAGTAATTAATTAATAAAAATATTAATTATAATAATATTTTTAAAAAAGATTAGAATATTTAAATATTATAATGTTTGAAATTAATGATTATTAAAATAATTTTTCTTGAAAGAAAAATCGAGTTCCTTTTATATTTCAAATTAAATAACTTTAAAATATGAATTTTTATTTCATCTTTAATCAAACCATTAATAAATCTTTAATAAATGTGATATTAAACCAATATTAGATATAATGAAATTGAAACATAAAACTATTTAATAGTAATAATATATACCACTGTTTAATAATTTTCTTTTTATTTTAAAAATTAAAAAATAAATTTCTTTACTATTATTATTTATTACTTAATAAAGACTTTTTAATAATTAATAATTATTAGATATTAAATTAAATGTGGGAAATTTCCTTTTTAATAATTTATTTCAATTTTTTTTTCATTTTCATAAATTAAATTATTAATATTTAATTAATTTTTATAATGTAAACTTCTTTAAAAACTTTATATACTATTAAAAAGTAAATAAAAATTATTATTTTATATTAAATATTTATTTCATATTTATTCAAGGAAAATTATTTAAATTAAAATTAATAAAAAATAATCTTTTTAATATGAAATTTAATTTAAAATTTATTTTATTTTATATTAAAAATTAATTTTTAATTCTACTTTTAATAAAGTTTTTAGTTTAATACTTTTGATAATTATACTGAATATTTAATGATAAAATTATGTTTTTTAGCATCCTTAATTCAAAACAAATATAGTAAATTTTTAATTAATATATTAATATATTATGATGAATATTGGCATGCAATTGATTATATAGATAATCAAATTGTATTTATTGACAATAGTTATAATAAATATAAATGTCCTTATTATATTCACAAAATATTTAAAATACTAATGAATACACCACATAAAGTATTTAATAGTTATTTTTATTGTCGTTAATATGTATTGTTGGAATAAGGTTATATAAAATATTTTTTAAATCATTTTATTCATGATATATATAGATGATTCAATGTAATTTTATTTTTTTAATGATAAAAATTGTTAGAATAATTAATAAACATTTAATAAATATTTGCTTTATAAAATAAAAAATAAAATAATATAAATAAATAATAATAATAATAATAATAATAATAATAATAATAATAAATTATATTACCATAATAAATTTCACATAAATATATATATAATAAGTAACAGATGATTAATATTCTTCCTTAAAGTTTTTAAATTCCATTTAATGATAAAAATCAGTAATGTATAAAAATATATGTATATATAAATAGTTATTACAAATAAATTTATTTATTATATTTTACTTTTACTTTATATATAGATTTTGATGTAATAAATAAAATTATAGTTAATATTACTTTTTTTCTTTCTTTATTTCCTCTCCTTTTTTTTTAATTTTTTTCTTTCTATAATTTTTATATATTTATATATTTTTAAGCTTATTTCTTTTCAATTTAAAATTTGCCTATGTATTATAGCGATTTAGCATGTAATCCAAACGTCATTGTTATCGCCAACAAAAACATTATAAATCCAACTAGCTTTTATACTACCAATTTCTTCCTATTTTTCTTTGTCATTATAATAAGTGATATAATTATACATTGAAAACTTTCCCCTACTGAAATCGGGATGAGAATTATTAATAGATAAGTTTGATGTACTAGTATATTTAAAAGGCTCGAAGAAAGTATAATTAGCATTTGGATTAATATTACTTAAAATTTCCTAGCTCCATCAAGACTTTCAATTCTTTTTTTTTTTTTGGTATACTTAATTCACCATCATCATCATAAAAGGTTGTGTTATTTGAAATTAATTATTATAAATAATACATTTTTAAATAAAGTAAATTTTGTTTTATTTATTAATGTCAATTTATAATTTTTACATTTAAAACACTTTTTATTTTATTGGTCCATTAATTTAAAATTAATTTAATTTTTTTTATTTTAGAATTTTCAGAATTTTCTATTTATTAAAATAAATTGAAATTTGATTGGTTGTAATTTAATTTTTGTAATTTTATTACATTACATAATTATAATTCTCCACATAATATTAAAGTAAATAATAACGTTAATAATAATAATAATAACAATGGTAGTAATGTTAATAATGTTAATTATAGTAAAAACTATAATATAATGAACAATGGTGCTAAGTACACAATATGCTAATACATCAAATTCTAATAATAATGCAAGATCAAATACTAGTATCAATAATCAAAACGATAAGATGAATGATCTGATTAACGGAATGCAAAACTTACATATAAAGACTTGTTATTTCTGCCATGAATCAGGTCATATTGCCAGCCAGATTTTGCCCACACATGAACTCTTCATATTATACAAAAAACTAGGTTATGGAAGAGGGCAAACTTCCGTTAATCAAACTGCCAACAATAATAACTACTACCATAATAACAATAATAATACAATGAAACCCGATGTTACAGCAACCACTTATTCGCCTAACTATGAAGCTATTGTTGCTGCGGCCAAAAGGCATCGTGATGAGAAATTAAAAGCTAAAACTCGTATGATTTATATTTATAATGTAATAGTATTTATTTTTTATTACATTATACATACAAGTCATACAGCTATATTTTTTATTTTAAAATACTTTACATTTCTTTTATTCGACCATTAATATCACACTCAATTACACTAAAATATTCATCAAGAAAGCTATCATAATATTCAACATTACAACAATTACCATTTTTAGCAGTGTTTGAAAATTTTTTTTTAATAAACTCTTTATATTATTACAATTATTTGACGTTTCTCCATCATGTTTTTACAATTTATTCATTGAATAACCAAAGGAAGTATATGATAAGATAATGTTAAAATGATAATGTTAAAATGCCCATAATAAATAATAAATAATTATTCTTTTTTTATTTATTTTTTAATTTTTTTTAATCAATTTTTCTTTTCCTTTCCTATTTTTAATTATTGTTTCTATTGGTTAATCAAAATAGAATAAAATCAACATTATTATTATTTCCTTTTTGTACTATGGGATGGTAAAGGTTAAAAATAGTGATTACTCATTCATTTCAAGCAAATTATTGTTTGAGAAATAGAATGATTTATTTTTTTATAAATAATAAAAGGTTTTTGGGTTGATATTGAAAAAATAATTTTATTTTTCTTCTTCTTTTAAAATTTATATAAACTTTTTATATTTCTTGTTGAGAAAATCATCAGGAATAACATATCAGACAAAAAATAAACATATCAGACAAAAAATAAATAGTAAATATATATTTTAGTTTATCTGAATATCTTTTTTTTTTTAATAACACATTGTATAAATTAGAAATTTTATAAAATAAAGTATAAAAAAAAAAAAGCAATTATTTTTTATAATTTATATATTTATTTATTTTTTTTTTTTTTTTTTTGATTTTTTTTTTTTTTTTTTTTTTTTTGATTTATTATTTCTATCTTTTTTTTTTTTTTATATAAATACGACTATTTAAATATAATTGAAAAATTACTTCTTGAATAATTATTATATATATTCTATTAATATTTTTATTAAAAAAAAATAATAATTCTATTATTATATTTTTTTTTATTCTTCTATCATTTATATAATAATTATTACTTGAAAAATTATTTCTTTACTTTTTTTTTTAATCTATAATAAAATAAAATGATTTTATTTTTAAAAAGGATTATTTTATTGTCCTTTTTTTTATATTTAATTTTCGATTTCCTTAGCTAAATCGTAAATTCTAGCGGCACTAAGTTCTAATTCTTCCATAGATAATTTATTATCTTCTAAAGCCTTAAGAATGTTATCGTAATCACCTTGTGAACCTGGCATGTAGATATCACCAGTAGCCTTAATAACATTATTGGCATATGGAATAGCGTACTTTTGATTATCTGGGAAACCACTCATCCAATCTGTCATAACAATACCATCGAAATCAAATTCATTTCTTAAGATATCATTAGTTAATTCCTTACTTTCATTAGTGTGAACGCCATTAACTAAATTGTAAGAAGTCATAACAGCCTTTGGCTTAGATTCCTTAATAGCAATTTCAAAGCCCTTTAAGTAAATTTCTCTCATGGCTCTTTCAGAAACATGACTGTTACTGTAGTAACGGTTATATTCTTGATTGTTGGCAGCATAGTGCTTCATAGTAACAAAAGCATTCTTGTGTTTTTGAACACCATTAGTAATAGCAGCAGTAATAATACCACTAATGAATGGATCTTCGGAATAGTATTCAAAGTTTCTACCACATAAAATACTTCTGTGAATATTTAAAGCTGGAGCAAGCCATAATTGAACCTTGAAAATTTCCATTTCAGTACCAACAATATCACCACAAACGGTAGCAAATTCTCTGTTCCAACTTTGAGCAAGTGCAGTACCAATTGGAATAGCAGTAGCGTATTGGTGATAAATAGTGGTACCTTCTGGAATTTGTGGGTTCATGAAAGAAATCATTTCCTTGAATTCATCAGTTAAAACATCAATTAAAGCAGCAAATGGACCATCAGTAGTGTGAGCACCAGTTTCATCAATGTAATAATCCTTGGCTAATCTTAAACCAGCTGGACCATCAGCCATAATAATTGGTCTTAAATCAGCAACCATAGCAGATTGACCAGCAGCACCAGCAACAGTATAAGCAGCGGCACCAACAATACTGCTAGATCCTTCAGTTACACCAAAAGCACCAACAACTAAAGAAGCCTTTTGTTCCTTAGTTAAAGCCTTAACTTCATCAGAAACTGTGTAAGTCTTGTTGTAGGATTGAGTAAAGGTGTGAATAGAAGAAGCCTTAAGTGTAAACTTTGGAACAGAAGCTAATTTAGCTTTAGAATCCTTCTTCTTAGAGTGAAGAGTGACATCTTTGAAACCTGGGTTACCTAATTTATTTTGTAACTTCTTGACAACAATCTTTGATTTAATAACAATTTGACCACAAATAGTAGTATTTCTACTAGAATTACCAACACGAACGATATAAGTACCAGCTTCTAAGATGTAAGAAGCAGTAGCGGTATCATAACTAGCAAAATCAGAAAGTTTAAATTTGAGGCGGAGAGTGTCAGACTTCTTTGGAGCTAATTCCTTAGTCTTATCGAATTGAACTAAAATTTGGTATGGTTCATCTAAAGTTTTACCTGGTTTTGATAAATATAATTGCATAACTTCCTTTCCGTTAAATTTACCGGTATTTTTGACGGAAACATCGACTCTGAATTCTTCACCCTTAAGTTTAGCAGATTCAACGGTATATTTGAAGTCAGTGTAACCTAAACCAAAACCGAATGGGAACATAACATCAACATCAGCAGAATCGAAGTAACGGTAACCGACATAAATACCTTCCTTGTAGTAAGTATCATCTTTATCACCGAAATCACCAATCTTTGAATAATCTTCATATTTAGTCCAAGTAGTAGTTAATTTACCAGATGGATATTTTTTACCACTAACAATATCAACTAAAGTTTGTGAGGTAACAACGCCAAGTTGAGATAAAACTAAAATATTTTTAACAGATTTTAATGGAGATAAATCAACTGGACCACCAGTATTTAATACAAGCATAAATTTCTTGTAACCCTTAGCTAAGGTATTAATCATTTTTACTTCCGTATCAGTAAGTAAGACATCACCCTTCTTAACAGCTCTATCGGTACCTTCACCAGAAATTCTGGATAAAACATAAATAGCAACATCACCTTTCTTAGCATATGGAATATTATATTCTGGTTCATCCATTTTAGCACCCATATTTTCTAACATTGACATGATTGGATTATCATATTTACTATTAATTTCTTCAAGGAATTTATGATGAGCTTCTTCGTAAACTTTATCATATTCATCTAAAAAGTCCTTGGTTAAAATTTTATATCCATTACTAATGAAGGCTTCTTCAACATTTTCAAAGGTACGAGAATAAACATCACCAGAACCTGTACCACCTTTAATAGTTTTTCTGATACCATTACCAAATAAGGAAATTTTCTTTTCATTAGCCTTTAATGGGAAATCTTTATTTCTTCTTAATAATACAGTACTTTCAGCACTATATTTATTAATTATATTGATATGTTTTGTTTCATAGTCTTCATTTTGTTTCTTTCCTATATTATATATAATATTATTTATAATATTATATATTAATATAGATAAAAAATAAACAATATATAATTATAATTTTATATATTTTTTATTAAATACTTACCATTTTTAGCTGGATGATTAACTGGAACAGTTAAAACTGAAGAAAAGCAAACAATTGCTACAAAGAAAATGTTAAATAATTTCATTTTGCTTTTTTTTTTTTTTTTTTAATTTTTTTTCTTTATTTAATTTTTTTTTATTTATTTAATTTTTTATTTGTAATTTATTTAATTTTTATTTATTTATTTATTTTTAATTTATATTTATTATTAAATTTTTTTTTATTTTTTTATAATTACTATAAAAAAATAAAAAAAAATATAATTAAATAATATAACTAAAAATTAAAGGCAAAATATGTGATTATTTATATAAATTTTTCTTTTTATTTAAAAATTTTATCCTACAAAAAGAAACCTTAATTATTATAATTTGAATTATTTAATATAAAAATTAATATAAAAAATAATGTAAGAATTATTTAATTATGCAATTCATTTATTTAAATATATTTATATTATTTAAAAGTAAAAATACACTGCTTTTAATATAAATAACTACTATTAATATATATTATATTATATATAATATATATAGTTCAGTTATGATATGATTATTATTGTTTAATTTCTATTATATTATTTCTTATTATCCTAACCAATAATAACAATAATTTAATTTAAAAACAATGTTACTCTAATATATAAAAACATTATCTTATTATTTATTTTAACTTAAAATAGGAAATATTTAAATCTTATTTTATATATTTTATTATTCATTAAGGTGAACAAAATATTGTGTAACGTAATACAACAAGCCATTATAAATCTTATTTTATATATAATTACCACGACCATTTCTTCACCACATTACTTTTTCTATTTTTATTTTTTTTTTATTTTTATTGGTTTGTCTATATGAAAATAATAAATAAAATAGATAAATATAATTATATAATTAATTGGAATAAAAAAACTAAGTTTAACTTTTTATTAAATATAAATAATAGATTAATATTTCTAAAATATACTTGATAAAAAAAAAGTAATTATAATAAAACTTTTATTATAATATAAATTAGAAATATTTTTAAAATAATAAATTAATTATTAAATAGATTTTTTTAATCCTATTACTTTTATTATCTAATAATTTAATTTGTTTTTTTTTTTTATTATTATCATTGTTGTTATGTTGTTATAATAATAATTATAACTAGTTTGGTAAATCCTATATTAACTAATTAATATTAAAAAAAGTAAAGGATTCTTTATATAATAAAAAAACAATGAAATAATAAAACATAATACTAGTAATAATAATTATTACAAATGATAATTTAATGATTTAATTCTCCTAATTATGAATTATCATCATCCTACATAATAATAGGAATAATGGGAATAATAATAAGTACTATTAATAAGTATTAATAAATAATTATTATTATTATTAATTCTCCTAATCATAAATTTTTTTACATGTAACTTTATTCCATTTTTCTTATATCATACTTAATTTATATTTAATTTATTTTTTCACTTACCGCAGTTATTAAAATTAAAAAAAATAATAAAGATAAGCTTATTAATATAAAATATAAAAAAAAGTATAATAAATAGTGATATAAAATGAACCTAAAAACCTTAATTAATAATATAATTGAATATTACTATAAATGTTATATAAACATAAAATAATGTAATATTGGAATAGATTTGAGCAATCCTAGACCTAGCTTTGTTGGATCCAAGTAATGGTGCAAAGTATGAAACTCTGCTAATCACTTGAGAGTTAAGTACTAGTTTTTTGAAAGGAATAGGAATATTAGGATTTCTTAAGAATTTACTGACTGAAAAAAGGCCTTTCAAAACTTTGTTATTAAGAGTTTTAATAACTGGTTTAAGGGACAGATTCTTATCAAATGGAACACCAAGGCACGTACCCAAGAGGGTAAATTAATAGTATAAATGAAGGGGAAAAAAAGATAGAAGTAATTAATAGATAATTAAATAATCTATATAGTAATAAAATCATAAAAGAAGTATAGCTATTTTCCAAGTTTTAAATTAATTATTTTAATAAAATGGATATATCCAAGTTTTTTATAAAAATAGTATACATTAAATTAAAATTATTTAATGCCAAGATATTTCACAAAAACTGTATACATTTATTTTTAAAGCCTTAATAAAATTTAATATAAATTAGCCACATTTTATAAAATAAATTACTTTGGATTAGTTTATTTACTTTAGTACAAATAATAATTATTGTTATTGCTACTATTATTATTACTATTATTGTATTATTATTTTTTATAATTTCTATATATTTAATTTTTAATTGGGGTTGTAAATTTTCTTTAAATATAATAAAAAAAATTTAATGAATAATTAATAAATTATATTTTAAGAATATTTTAAGTATTATATTTAAATTTTTAAAGTAATATAATATAGGGTGATAATTAATTTAAAATACATTAATATTTGATTTTAAATAATAGAGGTTACAATTACTATTGTTATTATTTTTAATTTTTTTTCTTTTTTTTAAAAAAATAAAGATTATAAATTATTTTCTTTTGACATAGTATCAAACATTTCTGTTTGAAATTCTTTTGATATTATTTTTGGGGTTATTTTCTTCAAGATAGATGGACTTAAGGTTTCAATATTTATAGTATTCCAACTTTCTTTTGGAACTTCTTGCCACCATAATTTTTTTTCAAATCCGTAATCACGATCTAACATGTAGGAGTAACAAATAGGATTTTTCCATACATGTGCTGGGATTTCTTTTTCTAAATCCCTAACATACTTTACAAACTTTTTATTTTTAGTATAATTTCTAGAATTGTCCTTCCAGAAGGTATAATTAAAATTGTAGTCATAACCGTTTATATAAGATGTAGGTAATAGAGGTTTATTATCATAGTATTTTTTTGATTTTCCGAAAATATATAAATGTTGCTTAATTCTAGAAATAATTTTTTTCTTGTCCTTCTCTTCATTACCAGAAAAAGTATCATAATGAGAATAGGATTTAATTTTATTATAGAACTGATCTATTGTAGGCAAAAAACTACTCATATGCCAGCCTCCATTCCATAACATAGGTCTATCATTTTTTTCCATATCTCTGATTTTTGAAGTATCAAATCTAATTGTTTCGGCCAAGAAACCTTTTCCTATTTTTTTATCAGTGTGATGAACACTATAGGTATAACCTTGATATGGATTAAAATTAGGATCAAGTAATGGATCATTGTTTGATCTTTTTTCCTTAGTAATATTATGGGAATGGTAATTATCATAGTCATTTAATTGTCCTAATGAACGTCTAGCATCAAAAATTACAATGTTTGGATGACAAACTGTTCCTTTTCTTGAATTTTCTACTATATTAAATGAGTATTCATAAAACCATCATAAAACCATGATAAAAATCCTAAAGTAATTTCATTTGTATAATCAATATTATATTCTCCTTTTTGAGTCATTTCAATATTCATATTATCATTATTTAAGTAAGTTTCTGCATTTTCATATTTAAATGATTTTGGTCCTCCGCCTATACCTGCTTGTAAATGTTCCCATCCACCGCATTTTTTCAATCTTGTAAGAATATGAGGTTTTGCCATTTCATCTAAATCTCCATGCATAAAAATATCCCCATGACGAGCCTGAACAGACATTAAGCCCTTTTCAATAACCGCTCTTCTTGCTAAGTGTTCTTTTGGAAATCCTGTTCCTCTTCCATTGTCTTCATTGACTATGATTTCACATGGAAGTGGAATTAATTTATCTTTATATTTGTCGTATCTATCTGTTTCTAATAATGTTCTGGTAAAGTAAAGTGGCTTTGGGTGACCTGAAAAAGTACTATTTGCTTCATATATAACAAAATAATCAACAATATTATAATATTCAGAAAGATATAAATCTAATAGATCAAATTCTGTGTTAAATAAAATAAAACTAAATAATCTTCTTCTTCTTGGATCAGGAACTTCATCCATACGACTTTTAACTAATTTGTTATAGTATTCAACATCATCAACGTCATTATTAGTGTTATCCTCTTTATATCCATAGTCATATGGATGATATTCATCACTTAATAGTTGTTTATAATTTTGATCCCCATAATATGGGTTAGTATTATTATTTTTCTTCCATTCTTTAAATTTTTCTATTTGATTAGATATACTATTTAATCGAAGAGAAACTGGCATTTTATAGTTATTATAATTATAGAATTGGAGACTGCTGCTCTCACAATCTGGATTCATAACATAATCAGAGTGAATAACTGGTTTCATATTTGGACAAGGTGGAGTATAGAGTGACCAATCTTCTATTTTTTTATATGGATCTTCATCAAAACCTATACTATATATCCCCTGTAAAATGTATGCGTTTAAATCAATACCATATTTGTCAATTCTTGGCTTTCCTTTTGAAAATACAAAACCATTTTCTTCATCTATAAACTTAACATTTTCTTCTTCAGGTATATTTTTTTTTAATAAACAAAATAAATAGAATTACTATTACACCAATAGCAATAATAATTCTCTTAAGAAGACTTTTAAGTTTTACTCTTAATCGTGATGTACTATTTTTATTTTTCTTCTCCAAAAAAGGAGTTTTATCATCAGTATCATTAATTAAAATATACTCTTCATTTTTTGAAATATATTTCATTTTTTCTAAAATTTTTATATTCTATAATAATTTATTTTATTGGATAAAGATGTTTAAAGCTTCAATTATTTTTATAGTAGCTTTTATTTTTATTGTTATTTTATTTGGTTTATATATATATAGGCTATAATTAATTTTATTAATTAACTTGATATATATATATACAATTAACCTCTATTATTTTTTATATTATTATTATTATTATTATTTATTTTTCTATTTTTTTATAATATGTTTTTTATGTTTATTTTCTTTTCTTTTCTTTTATTTTATTTTTCATATCTTTTAAGAATTAAAAAAAGAATTTTTTATAATTCTTGTTTCAAAATATTTTCAATTGATTGGATAAATTTCCAACAAATTGTAAAATAAATAATATTTATAAATATATAAATAAATAAATAGCTTAGATAAATATTAGAATGAAATAAATGTAGGTTAGAGTGTAAAAACAAATTGCTTAACATAAGCCACAATTGATATAAATGCTTGTATTGTGTGGTTTTTTTTTAATTACCATAATCTATTGATAAACTTTATTTTATAACAAAGCACTTTTACTCATACTCATTAAATGTCTCAAATACTCGATTACTCTGTTCTACTGGTATACATCTCATGAAATAAAATATCAAACCAACCCAAAGAAGGAATATCTAAATGAAAATAATTTTGAAAAATGGGAATTTCTTATTATCAATATTCCAAAACTTAAAGTTATGTTAGAATTAGTCATATTGAGGAACTTTAGAAAAAGCCTGAATTGAAAAAGGAAATATCATCTCGTACAAATAGGTTATAAGAATACTAGAAAAAATATCGATGAAGCTGATCCCAAAGGATGGCTTATCTTGTACGATTATCAGATTATCAACATTCATACTTTGAAAGAAACGTTAGATTACATCAAGAGGTTATTAACTGCTGCTGGTAACTTTTTGATATTATAAAAAAGTAACAATCTTTGTATGGCAAGAAAAAATCTGCTGATATTCAATACTAAATGACAAAGATACATTCTTTCAAAGACTAAAGATCTTTCTTATTACAGAGAATGTGATTATCCAAATTAAAAGAAATTTTTGATATGACACTAAGAAATAAAGCCCTTCTGAAATTAGGAAAAGATTAAAGCATATACTTTTCATTTCCAAAAATTATTAGAAGCTATATTTATCCTGATGGTACATAACGGCACAGAATCTGTTGAGAAATATATGACCCAAGCAATAAATATGTTAAAAGCAATGTATGACCAAGAAAAAAGCAGTATTGGAATGATTAAAGAAAGAGAATCGAAATCAATTAATTTTTACCATCAATAAAAATCGACTGACCGGATAATAAAACAATTTAGATATTTGATACGGGTGAATCTGAAAACAACCACGTCCTCAACAAAAATTAGTTTTAGAGGACAATGCTATTGGTCAAGTATGCTTAAAAATCCAAGATAAGAATGTAATGAATACAGAAGAAGGAAATATTAAGATTGACCATAAATCAAAAAGCAATATTGAATATTTGGATCTTACTAGTGAAGGTATATTTTTATATCTTGAAGACGGTACCTACTATTATTTAGTAGATGATACTTCATATATCACTGAAGATTGTGAAGATGTTGAATTTATTGAAGGTATCAATGATACTGAATCTACCGAAGGTATTGTTGACACTAGAAATTCGAAAAAATCCTTACTAGCTAATTATCATGATAAAAGGGCCTATTGAATTGCATAAATAATTCTTTATGTGAATTCAACAATGTTAGAGCACAAAGAAGGCTACGTAGATGGATTTAATATAAAACTCGAAAACATTAAATCTATTTATTGGGTATAAAACTTTTCTAAAACGGAATGATCTGTAATCTAAAATCAAAGAAAGAAAATGTATATATTAATTTAGAAATTAAAAACAAGAAGAATAAAACTATGAATTTGAAATTTTCGTAGCAGATTAGAATAACATTATATGTATTCCTATGTATATTAAAATATACTGATAAAATATATATTTTAACTTTTATTGATGAATTTACCCTAAAACGTTGTATTTTTCTATTGTTGGAAAATAGTTTCAAAGGGTAATTATTAACTTTTTCACATACTTTAATGTAATACAAGAATACAAGAATTGTGTTATAGTGTAGAAAATAATAATAAACTTATATAATAAATTTAATTGTTTGAGAATATCATATATATCATATTATTATTTTATTTATTATCATTAAGTATTAATAACAAAAGAGTTAAAATAATATATATAATATATGGATATTTATATTTAATTATTCTATTCTATAGAAATAATTACAATACAATACATTAATTTAATTACAAATTTATTTGATCATTCATTTAATCAATGAATAGAAATTTAAAACAAATTTGACTTATACATAAGCTACAATTGATATTGTATTTATTTTCTTTGTTATTTATTAATAAAAATAATAAACTTTATTTTATAGTATTTTACTCCTTAAAAATAAATAAATATTTATAATAAATAAATAAATAAATATTTTATTTCTTCAATCAATTAAGATTTATTTAATTAATTAAAAAAGAAAAAAAGAAGAATTAAGAATTTATTAATGTTACACGATATTTTTCAATTAATCTAATTAGAAATTACATTGAAATTAATATATATTATAATATATTATAATATATTTTTAATACATTTATTTTTTTAGATAAATTAAGAATTTTCTAGACTTTTTATTTATTAAATTTTGAAATACAAAAAAAGTTAGAACTATTTTTTGTTTAAACAATAATGAACTAATTCTGTAGTAGTTTAACAAAAGAGAAATATATATTTTATTATTTAAAATTATAATTTGATAATTTAGGAAAACAAACTAATATAAAAATTCACTAAATAAAATAGCCATAAATAAATGTCATTAAATAATGATAATTTGAGATTTTGGAAAATTCTACAATTTAATAAACTTAAAACTTAATATAATAAATTAAAATTTTAATATATAAAATAGAAAATGTTAAAATATGTGAGATTTATGTCAAATGTATTGAAATATATTTGCATGTATTGTATTTGATTAGATATTCAAGCCACAATGTAAATATATAAATACATGTAGTTTGAAAAGAATGTAACGAATATGTAGTTCTTTATCATAAAAATATATTAATAAATTTGAAATAATTATAAACCTAAATTAATAGAAAATTTATAAATTAATTATTTAAATGATATATTAAATAAATATAATATATAAAAAAAAAAAATAACCACATCAAATAACCACTTTTAGATTTTGATAAACAAAAAGTATTTACATAATAATAAATATGTTTTTATATATTCTCTATTAATTATATATTATTTTTATGCTAGTATAATTTATCTAATCTCTATTTTTTTTATTTAATTGATAATTGATGTTAAAATAAACATAAAAAAATAAAAATGAAAAGATAAAATGCTTTATATAATGAATACATAATGTATATATATATAATTGTTTATTAATTTTTTTTTTACTTTATCATACACTTTTTTTTTTTTCATTATATTAAATTAATTAAATTAATTATCTTTAATTAATTGTGGTGAAGCTACTAAATAATAAATTAAAAAAAATTTTTTTTTTTCTATATAAAATAACTAAAAACTAACTTTTTTGTTCTTTAAAAATAAATAAATAAATAAATATTTATTTATATATATTCATATTGAATATAGAAAATAATATAAAAAATATATTCTTTTAAACCTAGAAATATAAAATGAAACTCTCAACTAAACTTTTATCTTTGATTTGTATTACCTCTGCTTTATCTTCTCCATTGAATAAAAGGGATATTCCTTTATCTACTCAATGTGAAAATGCTATATATAAAGCATATAATAATTATAAGAATGGATGTAATGTTAATATCATAAATATTCCTGATAGATTATTAGATCCAATCTGTAGTACCTATAATGAAAAAGTTTGTAAAGAATTTGAAAACTTAAATTTCCTTAATCTTCCAGAATGTAGAAGGGATAATGCAATTCCATTGTATATTGCTAACCATGGTAAAGATGTCTACATTGCAAACCTTAGACTTAAATGTACTAAAGATGAAAACAACAACTATTGTCCATTGAGTTATTTCCTTAATACTGATTCTGAAATCCAAGCTACTTGTGAATCCAAAATTTGTACTTCTAAATCCATTGAATTCTTCGAAAATATTGGAAAATTTAATCAAAATTTGGAATACAAAGTAGGAATATACAATAGAGATTATGGAACTAGTGAGGAAATTTACTATAAGTTTGATAATGAAGAACTTCAAAGCATTATGAGATACTTAAAATCCAATAAATGTACTTCACAAGCTATAGTTAAGCCAACCACTATCACTACTACCACTACCACTGTAAGACCAACCACTACCACTGTAAGACCAACCACTACTACTGTAAGAAGAACTACCACTACTACTACTGTAAAACCAACTACTACTACTACTACTACTGTAAAGCCATCTACTATTACTACTACCACTACCACTACTGTTGAACCAACAACTACCACTACCACTACTACTGTTGAACCAACAACTACCACTACCACTACTGTTGAACCAACAACTACCACTACCACTACTACTGTTGAACCAACAACTACCACTACCACTACTACTGTTGAACCAACAACTACCACTACCACTACTACCACTGTTGAACCAGAACCAACTGCTGCTGTTGAACCAGAATCAACTAATGCTGTTGAACCAGAACCAACCAATGCTGTTGAACCAGAATCAACTAATGCTGTTGAACCAGAACCAACCAATGCTGTTGAACCAGAATCAACTAATGCTGTTGAACCAGAACCAACCAATGCTGTTGAACCAGAATCAACTAATGCTGTTGAACCAGAACCAACTAATGCTGTTGAACCAGAAAGCGATAGTGAAGTTGAATCAGAAAAGACTGAAAAACGTCGTAAATGTTTTGTTAAGAATCATTAAATAAATTTTGATTAATAATAATCATTTATATTAATAGGTTTAATATTATTATTTTTTTATAAAGTAGTGAAATTTTTAAAAAAATTTAAAAATTTATACTAATAAAAACAAATAATAATAATAAAAAAAGAAATAAATAGAAAGAAAATCATTATAAATAATAAATTTATTTATAATATAGAAAAAAAACATTATTAGTATTAATAATTAATTATTGTCGTTATAGTTTAATTTTTAATACTAAATATTATTATTAATTATTAAAAATTAAAACCTAAATTAATCTAAAAAAATATTAATGTATGGAATTTTAATAATTAAATAATTTAAATAGTTTTCTATAAAAATAAAAATTTAAAGTTTTAAAAAGAAAAAAATAATTTTTTTTTTAAATAATATTTTTATTATCCTTTTATTATTATAAAAGATTTTTATTTACTATATGGAATAAAAATAGGATTTCAAATACTACATATTATAAAATAAAATAAAATAATTAATTAATATCCTAAAATTATGCTCATTTTCAATTCTCTTGTGTTTATAAATATATATTTTATTATATTTATAAAATTAGTTATATAGCATTCAAATTTTTTAAAAAAATATATTCCGAAATTCCATGGCTAAAGAATGATTCTTGTAAAATACAAGCGTACATGAAAATTGATTTTTATTGGAATGTAATAAGCATTGATGTCCTAACAATAATCTAATATTTAACACTTTTATATAATACCTAATTATTAATATTTATTTCATAAATACTTAAATTCTCTAAATATCTTTATTATATACTTATGAAAATGTAATTTTCATAGGTATTGCTGTAGTGTTATAAAAAAATAATTTTATTACATTCCTAAATTATTTATAAGTAGTAGTATTATTAATGTTTTAATATTAAATTCATTTTCACAAATTAAATCTATTTAATAGTTTTTAATAAAAAATGTAATATAAAATTATTATTATTATTATTATTATTATTATTATTATTATTATTGAATATAACAAAATTCAAAATTAAAACTCATTATTAATATATTAAATTAATAATATAATATATATATTATGTATATTTTATCATATACTATTTTTTATAAAAAAAAAAATAATAATAACTCAATAATAAGAATAAAAAATATGTAATAGCAATGTAGAGTTGGAGAATTGAAATACTATACCAAGTTTTAGATAATATTTTAATGATGGAAAAGATTTGATAAAAACTCTCATTATTGCCATATACAATTTATAAAATATTATAAAGTTTAACTTCATTGATTAAAATAGCATAACTTCAGAAATATTATTTTAAAATTTTCAGTGACTAATTCATATTTCCTTTTTTTTTTTATATGTTTTTACGAAATATTCATAATTAATCCAAGGAATAGAATAAAAATTTAAATTTATCTAAAACCTTTAAAAAGATTGCATTCATTTCTTTCTATGTATATAGTAGCAACAAAATGCTTTTAATTAACTATTTTATTTTGATATAATTTCACCAAAAATTATATCAAAATAAAATAGTCATATTAAATATCAATAGTATTTATTTACTAATTTTTTTAATTACTAACAAAAAAAAAGATAAAATAAAGAAAATAGAAAAATCGAATATTCTTTTTTCAAAAACTTGTAATATTTAATTATTTAATTATAATATAAATTAAAAATAAATTAATAAATTAATTAATCAAACTTAAAAAATTTCCTTTTTAAATTATTTATTATTAAATAATTAGATATAAAAATAAAAAATAAAAATAATTAATAATAATTAAATATAAAAAAACAAATAAAATGGATTTTAAAAAACTATTTTTACTATTCTTTCTCATGACATTATCATTATCATTACCAGTTATTGAAAGTTCAACTGATGCTGTTGTATATGGTATATTTAATGAATATTAAATATGATAGCAATGCTAGTATTTTTACTCAAAAAGCTGATTAAATGGATTTAAGCTCTGAAAAAGAGGTCATTGATGTTAATATTCCCTCAATTTTTTAAATAATATATTATTATTAGGTTATTAATGCGTATTAATTTTCTAAAAAAAATTCAATTTACATACCTGCTGGTATTTTACAATAACTATTCTATAGTCATGTAATTCCAGACTATACTAATTATGGTGGCGCAGTTATTGGATATGAATTAACACATACATTTGTATACTATGATATAAATGGTGACATAAATCAATAATGGGTAAATACTTTTTAAATATTAAAATATTTAAATATTCTGATTATATATATTAATTATATTTGTTCATTTTTTATATAAAATATCAAATATTTACATTTCATATTTATAGTGGACTGATAACCATAATGAAGAATTTGATGAATTATCTAAATGCTTTATTAATCAGTATATTTTTATTATTATTATTTTATAAAAGATAATAAATAAAAATTACATAGATTTCTATATTATAATTTTATATTTTTTATACCTATGTTAAAATATATAATTTCCAATAATTTAAACAGATGTAACGAATCTTCCATTAAAGACAAGAATAAATGTTAATGGAAAAGTATAATGCAATATTTTCAAATATGTTTAAAGTTTTTAATATATTCTTTTCTTTTCATTCTGTTATAATAAATATAATAATTATCATTACCATTATTGTTGGTTTGTAGATAACTCTTGAAATCTTTCTGCTTTAGTATACTTTTGTAGAGATTTCTATATCAGAAAAAAAGTCTTTCTTACTAAATTTTCTTGGTATAAAAATTTACATAATATTTTCATTTAAAAATCAATAATAATAATTGAAATGTAGAAAAACTCAAAATTTCATGAAAATTAATGAAAACACGTAAGCTAATCATAGGCTAATCAAAACATTGATATAAGTAAAATTATATAATAATAATAATAATAATAATAATAATAATAATAATAATAATAATAATAATAATAATAATAATAATAATAATAATAATAATAATAATAATAATAATAATAATAATAATAATAATAATAATAATAATAATAATAATAATAATCATAATATTAATCATAATCATAATAATCATCATCATCATAATAATAATAATAATAATAATAATAATAATAATAATTATCAATAAAAAAAAGGGGGGATATTAACCTTTAAATGTTACAAAGCAAATATTAACTTTTAAATATTAAAATTTTCATAGTAATAACCTATTTTCCTTTTTAAATATATAATATATACGATAAAATGAAAAAAAAAAAAATAATTGTAAAAATATAATTATATTACAATCTAAATAAAAAAAAAAAAAGAATAAATTAGATAAAAAATAAATATAAATTATATTTGAATCAATAATGATAATGTTAATATAAATGTTTTTAAAATTTATTTTATTTCATTTCATTTTATTTATTGCAAACTAATTTTATCGTTTTATTTATATTTACTAAGATTATTATTTTTATAAAAATATCTTTTAAATATGAAAAGTATTATTAATTTTTAATTTTTAATTATTTTTTTTTTAAAGTTAATAATAATTCATTAAATGGAATACTTTTATTATTAAAAATATATTCTATAATTTGTGTATAAAGCCTTGTTTTATTTGTAATATATCTTATCAATAATAATTTATTATGGAGATGCTATCATCTTTCGTTCTTATTTATTTTTTATTTTTTTTTTTTTTTTTGTAATTTACCAAAGTTGACATTTCTTGTCTGGATTCATTTTAGATTTTAATGGACAATTAAACGCAGCGGCAAATTCTTTAGAATTAGCAATAGTACCTCTAACACGAGCACTTCCTGAAGCATGTGGATCATTTTTAGGATAAAAATATTCGTTATTACACCATATTTGACCAAAAGAAATAAAGAATAATTGATCCATGGTGTATTTTGAAAGACCTGGAAGTAATTGATTTTCTTTCTTAACATGCTCTGGGTCTTCCTTCATAGAAAGTTTCCATGATTCATAAGCACGAGTTAAACCACCATTATCTGCAAGATTTTCAGCGAGGGTTTGCTAAATTTTATCAATAACAATTATATTTACAAATTATTTAGTCTATTAAAATATTGCTTAAAATTTAATATTAGAATATTATAGAAAAAATTGAGTATTTTTTAAATAATTACTGTTCCATTAATTTTTATTTCATATTCAGTATATAATCCATCATATCTATTAAAAATATTTAGAAAAAAAATAAAAAAAAAAAAATTTTTTTATAATTAATATTAAAATAAAATGAAAATTTATGGAAAAAAGAATTTTTTTAAAAAAAAACCTACTGATTAATAAAACACTTTGAAAATTCATCAAATTCTTCATTATCATTATCAGTCCAATATAAATATTTAATTTTAATATTAATTATTTTATATATATATAAAAATAAAACAATATTTAATATTTAATCACAATAATAAAATATATATTAATACAATATATTATTATTTAAAATATTTACCCATTGCATAATATAACCATTCATATCATAGTTTTTACCGTTACTATCAAATACATGTGTTAATTCATGACCAATAATTGAACCAATACCACCATAATTAATATAATCAGGAATTCCATGACTAAAGAATGGTGTTTGTAAGATACCAATTGGTATGAAAATGGAATTATTTAAAGGAGTATAATAAGCATTGACATTCTAATAAAAAAAAAGTTAGTCAAAAAAAAAGGATAAAATATAAATTCAATTTACTAATTAATATAGTATTTATTAATTTAATTACTTGTGGTATTAATGCCTCTACTAAGATACTTTCTAAACCGCCTTCATAGAAATCTAATATTTTGTTATTCATAAAAATTACATAATTAATTTGATTGGTAAGGAAATCATCAAGGCTAACATCAAATCCTTCATACATTTTAAATATATATTCTTGATCTAAAATTTCTTTAGTATACCCAATAGTTGTTGTCATAGTATCAATTTTTTTATATGCATATTCAATGGTTTCATCATCAAGCCATTCCATTTGAGGAATTCTATTATACATACTTTGTTTAGTATATTCTAAAAGTTTTTCAGCGTATGCATTAGTATCATTATTAGAGTTTTCTAAAACAAAATATCTTCCTAATGCATGAGTAAATACTATTCTAGTAAGGCTATAACAAATATCAGTTAAATATTCATCCATATTAAATAATGGATCATTTGTTAATGATATAAGATTATGTAATGTACTCCTAAATTATTAATTATATTATAAAAATAGGATAGGGTTTTTAATATTTTAATAATGGCTAAATATTTTGATAATTATATTTATCTAAAATATAAATACCATGTAAAGAAGTTTGCTAAAGTATCATTGTCAGTTTCACTAAGAACTTTGTTCAACTCTTTAAAATAAGTTTCATCTAAAATATAAATTTCAGTATCTTCTGTTATTGGATTATTTTTAATGTGACCTTCAAATATCTTTTCTAAATATAATTTCCAATTAATGCTTGGGCATATTTTCATTAAATATTTAATGTCTTTTATATCGGAGTCTGGAATTTCATCCAAAATATCGTCATTTTCAATACTACCAATATTTCTTAAACTAAATTTCTTAGATATAGCTCCTTTTATTTCTTTAATATTAATATTATTTACATCAGAATCAGTTTCATCAATGATAGCATCTTCTCCATACAATTTTATATAAAAGTTAACAATTGATTCAACCATGTCATCAATTTCCTCATCGTTTTTATCTTTAAAAGCATTATAAAATATTGTTTTAATGCTTATTTTATCAATTTTTTTATATTCCTTTCCAATGACAATTCTGTATCTTTTTTTTCCATCCAATGTATAATTTCTTATAAAGAGAGGTGACATCTCAGTATTATATTTGTGAATATCAACAATGGTTTGTGTTAATACATCTCTATCATTAAAATGATTTTTTCTTTCATCAATTTTAAGTTGTTTAATTAAATCTAAAATTAATTCTTTTTCTTTTTCTTTGTTTTTGTTTTGATTAATACAACTACTGAAAAAGGTTTTAATTTTATTTAAAATCTTTTCATCATATTCTTGTTCTTTTGTACTTAAACTTTTATTTGGCTTATATTCTTTATTCATTAATTCCATAAAAAATTCCTTTTTAAAAAAAGTAAAAAATTAATTTATATATTAATAAATTAAACGTTAATAATATTATCTTTATTATAATAATAAAATTCTGTTTATTTGAATAAATTATTATAACTAATTAAATATACATCATATTTGCTTACTTTACTATTATTATCTGTAGAATCAAAAACACTTAATGAATTTTTATTTTCATTCTATTATTAAAAAAAGAAAATAATTATATTAATTTTATATTCTTTAAATAGTACTTTTGAATTAAAATATAATCAAGCTATTTTAATAATTATTCATTCTATACTTACAATCCAATTTCCACAGGTAAATTGATAAAAATCATCACATGGATCAACTGTATCATCTATAAAGCTTAACATTCTATTAGAAACCTCTAAACATTCTTTAGTTTGGCAAACCTTTATAAATGATTTTCAATTCAATTTATTATTATAAAATATAAGATATAAATTAATATTTCTATTGTTTCTTAAAAAAATATACAATAAGATAATAAAAAAAGAAAAAGATAAATAAAATACATTTTCATTAAAAACGGCTGTAACTTCTTCATCAGAACTATCAGCAACTTCAATTTCTCCATCATATATATCAACATCAATTGTTTCTTCTTCAGAACTTAAGTCTAATTGCTCAATTTTTTCAGTAAGAATATTAACATTATCTACTTCATTATCAACACCATATACAACAGCATTAGTTGAATTTTCATTAACTGGTGAAGATAATGTTTTAGATAATAAATCAAAAGAAAGAATAGCAAGAATAGTTTTAAAATTCATTTTTTGTTTATTTTTTTGTTTGTTTGGATAATTTATATAATTTTATACAATTTTCTTAATTATTTATTTTTATAAATAACTTTTTTTTTATAACTTTATTATTATAAACGTTTTTTAAAATTCCTTTTTTTTTTTTTTTGAAAATTTAAAATTCATCCATTTTTCTTCAATTTATAGTTTATCGAAAAAAAGTAAATAACTAAAATTTAAGGTTTTTATACTTTAATAAAATTAATTAATTTTTAATTAATTTAATTAGAAAATTTATTAAACCGATCAAAAAAAAAAAAAAACAAAATTTTGAAGAATTTTTTTTATAATAAATAAATATTTTGTTTTATTATAAATAAATGGTAATTATAAAAAAAATCAGTAAAAGCTGTTTATTTATATAATAAGAAAAAGTTTTTCTCGTTATAATAATATTAAAAAAGTATCTTTAGTTTAGATAATATTTAATTTTTATATTTATACCAAAATATATATATATATATAAAACAAGATATAAAACAAGATGTAAAACAAGTTTTAATTAATTTCATAATTTTATTTTTACACTAATAAAAATCAAGGAATAAAAATGGAATGACTTTCTCAAAGTTATCCTAAAAAAAAAAAAAATAAAATATTCTGAGTAATTAACAAAGTCAAGAAATATAATTTTCTTTTATTTTTGTAGTAAATTTATTTAATTGTTTTTCTTAAAATAATAATAAAAACAACAAAGCTATATATATATGTGTTTTTTTTTCAAAATATATATTCTTATTTTACTTATAAAATTATATATAAAATGTATATTTTGAAAAAAAAAAAAAGTTAAGATTTTAAATTAATTAATTATAGTTTAATAAATGTTAGAAAATCTCAAATTTTATTATAAACTTTATTCATTAGTAAAATGTAGTTAATATAATGTAATGTATTGATAATGTATGTATTAGAGCATAAGCCATAAATTTTAGTATAAATACAAACTTGTAATTGTTAATTAAAATCTTTGTAATGAAATATTAATAAAATTACTATAATAAAGTAAATATTAAAAAAAACTAAAATTCTAACAAATAATAAATAAAATATAAAAAAGGGAGTTATAAATAAAACTGCTAGATTGCAGGTGTTCAATATTCTCTTTATCTGAAAGGTCATACATTTTAATTCTATATTGAAATAATCATTATTAGTAGGTATAAATTAACTATAAATTAAAATATTTTAAAAAGGATTTATTATAATTTCATATTCTTTTTTTGTAATTTCCATATTAATATTAATGAATCAAATTCAATTAAAGTAAATTTCAAAATAAAATAGTTTTTGTTACTTTTAATATTAATTTTATTCTTTTATTTTTATTTTTTTCTTTATTCAATGTTTTTAGTTTACAAGTAAATAAATAATAAAATTTATTACAGGAATTAAGAAATTTTAAAAATAAAATTAAAAAAAAAAAAAAAGATATTCAAATAAATATAAAAAAATGAAAACAATTAGATTACTCTATCCAGATCATGTTAGTGGTGGTTTAGACACTTATTATTTTGGAGCTAATTTACTTCAATATATTCTTCCTCAAAATGAAAATCAACCTTTGATTAAAGTAAATATTACACCACCAAATGAAAAAGAAAAGACAGTCACCAATGGTATATTTGCAGAAAATGAAGTTTTAGCTGGTATTGATGACGCCAAAAAAAAATTAAAAGAATCGAAACCTGATCGTATTATTACTATTGGTGGTAATTGCATGGTTTCCTTAGCCCCATTTGATTATCTTCATGGATTATATAAAAATGTTGGTATTATATGGATTGATGCTCACCCCGATGTTTCAACTGTAAAAGATGGTTATCCAAATGCTCATGCTATGGTCTTAGGAAGTTTATTAGGTTATGGTGCTGAACAACTTTCTGCCAAAATGGAAAATCCAAAATTTCATTCTGAGGATATTATGTATGTAGGATTACAAGGTCTTCATGATTATCAAGAAAAATTCCTTAATGAAGTTGGAGTAAAGTATAAAATACAAGATAAAGAATTTGTATCCGATGAAGAAATTCAAGAATTTATATCCCGATTTGACCATATTTTAGTTCATTTTGATATTGATGTGTTAGACGAACACTTTTTCCATTCAACTTATTTTGCTAACTCTGAGTTAGGTGGAGATGGTTCAGGTGGTGGTAAAATGAAAATGGATAAATTGACAGAAGTACTTAATATTATTACCACTAATGCTAATGTAGTTGGTTTTACCATTGCAGAATATTTACCATTCGATGAACATAAGCTTCATAAAATGTTTTCTGGAATCAAGCTTTTTACCGAATAAATATATAAATAAATATATCTCTTTTCATTAATTTTTTATATACCGTATTTCCATATTTTATAAATAGCCTATAAGTTTTCTTTCAATATTAATAATAATCAATAAAAGGATTAATTATTTAATTCTTCAAGTATTTTTATCAAAACGTAATAACTTTATTCAAAGTATTTTAATATTACCAAGAAAAAATAAAAATAAAATTATTTATTTATATTTATAAATATAAATATATTACAATGATAGAAAAAATTAATTATATACATATTTTTCTATTCGGATTTATTTAGATTGTATATTTAAATAAAAAATATATATAATGTACTATAGTTTTATACTTTTAAAATTGTTCTTTCTAAATATATTTATATTTTTTTAAAAAAAAATTTTGTAAAATAGACTATTTTTATTATTTAAAATTTTCTATAATTTGTGTATAAAACATTGCTATATTTGCAATATATAATATTTTTAACAATTCAGTATATTGTAATTAGAGTTGTTATCATCCCTCGTTTTTTATTTATTTATTTATTTTTTTAATTTACAAAAATTTCATTCATGATAATATCAAATCCTTCACACATTATAAATATATATTCTGAATCCAAAATTTCATTAGTATGTCAGTATCAATTTTTTATATGCATACCCAATGGTACACCATCAAGCCATCCATTTGAGGAGTTCTATTATACATATTTTATTTAATATATTTATAGGGATATCAACATCAATTGTTTCTTCTTCAGAACATAAGTCTAATTAATTTTTTCAGTAAGAATTATAATATTATCTACTTCATTGTCTGTACCATATACAATCCATGTACAACAGCATTAGTTAAATTTTCATTAACAATTCTTTTTATTTTTTTGTTTGTTTGTATAATTTATATAATTTCTTTAATTATTTATTTTTATAAATAACCTTTTTTATTTTTTATAATTTTTTATTATAAACATTTTTTGAAATACTTTTTTTTTTCGAGAAAATGTACACTTTTTTTCTATGTAAAAAGAAAAATTTTAAGTTTTTATACTTTAAAAAAATTAATTAATTTTTAATTAAAATAATCAAAAAAAAAATTAAAAAAGTTTTAAATTCAATTTCATTTTTACACCAATAAAAATTAAAAATAAATTTTCTCAAAAAAAAAAAAAAAGAAGCATTTCAGTTTACCTAAACACATAAAATATATTTAAAAAGGTGGTTTAATATTACCAAGAGAAAAGTAGAAACATATATATTTACTTTCATTTATTGGTATATTACAATGAAAAAAAAAGTTAATTATGTTGTAATCCAAAGTATATTAATCAAACTATTAATATAAAATTTATACACAAAATAGTACACATAATAGGTATAAATATAATAATACTTTTAATTAATTATACACTTTGTATTTCATTCTTTTATTGTATTTCATTTACTATTTACAATATTATTTTAAAAAAAAATATTGAAAAAAATAATAAACAATTTATATATTTTATAATATGCATAATCATCATAAAAGAAGAAAAAAAAATAAAGTTATATCAACAAATATTTATAAGGTTTAATGATTTTCTAATATTTAAAAAAAAAACATTATTTTTCTTCTTTTTTAAATATTAAAAGAATAATACATTATACCTTTTTTTTTTTAAGTATTAACGTATTATTAAATATGATCATAAAAACTTTATAAAAAGTAAAAATGTTTTTGAAAGAACGTGAATTTCTTTGTAATTTAAAAAGAATTTTCTATTTATTCTATAAAGTTTTTTTTTTTATTTCAAAAGATTAAATGTATTTTATAGTAAAAAGAAGAATTAATTAATATAAAATAAAAGGACTATTATCAAGTTTTTTATATCTCATTATGTGAATTGAACCTCTTTTTTTTACCATTTACAATATGAAATTTTTTTCTTACTTATTATTATTACACTTTATTTAAACTAAAATAAAATGAAATTTTATCTTTTTTAAAATTAATGTACAAAACGAAAATAAAAATATTTAATTATCATATGAGAAAGATAAAAAAAAAAAAAGTTTATTTTTAATTCGAATAGATTTTAAAATACAAATTAATATTTTAACTATAAAAAATTCTTTAAAGGAAAAATACTTTTTTTCTCGCCGTAATAGCAGAGAAGAATAATTACAAATAAAACCGTTTTATTATAATAATATAATATTATAATGACATTTCAATAGAAATAGTTCCCCAATATTAATTAAATATATTATAATATTATATATTTTTTAAATAGAAAGAATTTAAATATTTATTATATATATATATATATAAAAAAAAAAAAAAAAAAAAAGAAATTTCCAATTATATTAATTAATTATATTAATTTTTAGAAAATAATAGTAAGAAAAAAAAAATTAATAAAAATTAAAATGATATATAAATAAACATAAAAAGAAGGCATTTTTTAATTCTTTGAAAAAAAATAAACTATTAATAAAATAAGCAACATAATAAAAATAAATAACAATAATAAAATAAATAAAATAAACATTATCATTCCTATTGGAATAGAAACTAAAATATAAAAATATATTTACAAATATAATTAAAAAAAAAAAATAATATTATTAAAGAAAATTTAGATATCTACCGAAAATTACTCATACTATTAAAAAAAACTAAAATCTTATAATATTTAATAAAAAAAATATAAATATAAAAATGGAAAAAGGAGATAATATCATTGTTCATGAAGGAATAAAAGTTTCTGATAGAAAACGTTTATTAATGTTTATTAATATTAATATTAGTTGTATTGCTAGTAATATGCTTTCAACCGCTTTAACAACTGCTTTACCACCGATAATGAAAGATTTTAAAATTGATGCTTCTACTGGTCAATGGATTACAAGTGGTTTTTCTTTATTCTTAGCTATTGTTATCCCATTCACTGCTTATCTTATTACCAAATTTAAAACAAAAAAATTATATTGTTCAGCTATTATATTCTTTATGATTGGTTTGATAATTTGTGCATTGGCTCCAGGATTTTGGGTTATGATGATCGGTAGAATTATTCAAGGTTGTGGATCGGGTTTAATTACTTCTATGGCCCAAGTTATTATCCTAACTATTTATCCTCCAGAAAAAAGAGGTACAGCAATGGGTTGGTATGGTATGTCAATAGGCGTTGCACCTATTATTGCACCAACTCTAGCTGGCCTTTTAGTTGACCATATAGGCTGGAGAATAATATTTGTAATTACTGCTTGAATTATGCTTGTTTCTCTTATTTTTGCTATATTTGTCTTTGAAGATGTATTACCAATATTTAAAAAAAAGTTTGATGTTACATCGTTAATCATTAGTACTTTTGCATTTGGTGGTGTTACATTAGCTATTGGAAATATTGGAAAGTATAAATTCATCAGTGTTCATGTATTATTGACATTACTTGTTGGTATTATTTTTTCTTTTATCTTTATAATTAGACAATTACATTTAACAGTACCATTCTTAGATGTTCGAGTATTTAAAAACGTAAAACTTTCTATTAGTATTTTCACGACTTCTATTTTACAATTATTAATTATCGGTTCAACAATAATATTTCCAATTTATGTTCAACAACTTAAAGGTAAATCAGCTACTACTTCTGGATTAGTTATTTTTCCAGGTTCATTATTAATGGCGATACTTTGTCCATTAGCTGGTAAAGTTTATGACAAGATTGGAATGAATTTATTGTTCATTAGTAGTTCTATTATTTCAATTTTCAGTAATTTAAGTTTATATTTTGTAAATATTAATACCAGTATATGGGTTATTTCAAGTATCCATGTATTGAGATGTTTTGCATTTGGTATTCTTTTAATGCCAATAATTACATGGGGTATGGTTGATGTTCCAAATACTAAAGCTTCCGATGCCACTGCTTTTTTTAATTCTTTACGCTATATTGGGGGTGCAATGGGTTCAGCTTTATTTGTTTCGATTATGACTATTGTTGCAGATAATGTTAAAACTAAAAAGGATAATCCAGAAATGTATGGATTTAATATTGTCTTTTTATTCATGACTGGATTCTCTGTTATTCTGTTATTATTAGGTATTTTCAGTTACAAAATAGAATCAAAAAAAGAAGAAAATACAGCCAATAAAATAAAATCTGAAACATTAAATGAAAAAATTTCTATGAAAGAAGATCAACAAGAAATTGATATTGTCGTAGAAAGAAAAAAAATAAACAAAAAATTGGAAATTCAATAAAAAAAATAAATAAATATGAATAAACAATAAACATATTTATTCATCTTTTATTAAATAATATATATTTATTATCTTTTAACACCAAAACATTATTTATAAGAATTATAACTTGATTTTAAATGAAGAAAATAATAAATAAATTTTTTTGTTAAAGCATTTATTTAGATTTATGTAAAAATATATCCTCCTGCATAATACTTTAATAAGAATTTTTTATAAAAAAAAATTCATTTTAACATACTAATATACTTTCATTAAATTACATATTATTATTCGAAAATTACATAAATTTTTAAAATATTTATTGATAATTATTTCAATATAAAATAATTATCAACTGTTAATATTCCATTTTCTATATAACATTATTATATAATCTTTTTTTTTTTTTAATAAAAATAAACCATAAGAAACCTAAAATGTGTTTTTATTTTTATATTTATATTAGATTTTTATTACAATAATTAATTACTTTTATCATTTCATTCATTCTATCTATTTTCTACTTTATCTATATGGGTGGTAATATATAAAATTATAAAATTAAATTATTTATAATAAATACTTTTATTATCTCTGGAAAACTAAATACTTTAGAATACATTTTATTTCGTATTTCGTATTTCGTATATTATATACAGCTTTAGTTATACTTATTTTTAATTATAAAAAATTTTAATTTTAATGACGTTATTATTAGTTATTTCTTTTTATGGAAGATACCTTTTTTTTTTTTTGAATAATAATAATTAGAATTATTTATAACTAATGAAATGCTATTGTTTTTTTTAAGGTATAATAGGTCAATAAAATAATTAAAAAAATTTTGTTTCACTAATAAAAATGAACTTTATTAATTATTTTTTAAGATTATAATTTGTATCTTTAATAATAAATAAACAAATTTTATTTATTATTAAATTAATTGGAAAATCTCAAAATATATTAATTCATATATTAATTAATTATTAAATATTCCGTTTGTATAATTCAAATAATAATAAGGTTTTATAATAATAATATAGTTCAATATATATAATATATAAATAAATTAAAATAAAGAAAAATAACAATATTTTATATAATAGTAATATAATATAAATATTAAAAGTATCAACCATGAAATTTATAATATAATAATATATAAATAATATATTATATAATAAATTGGACATATTAAAGAAATTATTAAAACAGTAAAATAAAATTTGAATCCCATTCATAAAAAATACAAAATTGTTCAAAAAGCTATTATTTAAATATTATTATTATTATTATTATTATTATTATTATTATTATTATTATTATTATTATTAACTATTATATTTAAATATTATTCATTCATTCATTGCTTAAATGCCATGAAAAATATGAAAAATAATATCAAATATTAATATTTATTATTTACTATTTACTTATTTTATATTAAATTTTTATTAGAAAATGGTAAAAAATTAATTATGAAAAGGAGAATTTTTATTTTAATTAAAATTTTAATAATTAATAAAAAAAAAAAAAAATATAAATACTAATAAAAGTTTTTAAAATATTTTCAATAACTTAAAAAAACTATTAAAATTTTTTTGTTTAATAATTAGAATTATAAAATTATTTAAAAAAAAAAAAAAAGAATTATAAATTTGTAGATACTTTATAAAATAGATTTATATATAAATAATTTAATATGTTAAATATTCATTTTTGGACCATATGGTCTACTCTATGTATAACATTTTCACTGTCATATACATGGAAAAATGCTGAAATTGTTGGTGGAGGTTTCGTTCCCGGTATTGTATTTAGTGAAGCTGAAAAAGATTTAGTATATGCTAGAACAGATATTGGTGGTTTATATCGTTTGAATACATCAACTAAAAGATGGGAAAATTTATCCAAATGGGTTGGAGTTGTAAGTATTAAATTTACACAATCAACAGGAGGGGAGAAAAGAGGAATAAAAAAAAAAATAATTTAAAAATATAATTTGAATAGAAATTAAAAATTATTTAAAAATACACGTTTAATTATTTTAAAAATAAAATATGAAATTTACTGAAATTTATTAAAATTCATATAATACACTATTGAAATATTGAAAGTCATACATATTTCTTTTTTTTAAAAAAAAAAAAATAATATTAAGAGTAATACTATAATTAGTAATATAGTATTACTCAAATAAAAAATTTAAACTAAGAAGTAAATTTTTTAAATTTATTACGAAAATACAATATTTTACCTTAAAACAAAATAATTAAATATAAAATATAAAAAAATACTATTATTATTAATATTAAATAGGATAACTGGGGTTATGCGGGTATTGATACTATGTGTGCTGACCCAGTTGATGCTGATAGAGTTTATGCTGCAGTTGGTATGTATACTAATAACTGGGATCCAAATAATGGTGCTATTATTTCATCGACAGATCGTGGTGATAACTGGTCAATTACTGAATTGCCATTTAAAGTTGGTGGTAATGATCCAGGTCGTGGTATGGGAGAAAGAATTGCTGTTGATCCAAATAATAATAAAATTCTTTTTTTCGGTGCACGCGCAGGAAATGGATTATGGAAAAGTACAGATTATGCTAAAACTTGGACTCAAGTAAAGAGTTTTACTAACGTAGGTAAATATGCTACGGATACACAATATTTTACTGAAGCTATTGGTATTTCTTTTGTTACTTTCGATAAATACAGTGGTAAAAAGGGTTCCCCAACCCCAAATATTTATGTTGGTGTTGCTGATAATTCTACCTCTACTGTTTATGTTTCTAAAGATGCTGGTGCCTCATGGGTTCCAATACCAGATCAACCTCTACATTATTTCCCACATAAAGGTAAAATTACTAAAGATGGAATGCTTTATATTACATATACTGATGGCTGTGGTCCATATGATGGTCAAGCTGGTGCAATTTATCGTTATAACACTAAAACTGGTGAATGGAAGGATATTAGCCCACATCAAGAACCATACTTTGGTTATGGTGGTTTAGCTATTGATGCTCAAGACCAAAAAACAATTGTAGTTGCTACCTTAAATTCTTGGTGGCCAGATGCCATTTTATTCCGTTCTACAGATGGTGGTGATACTTGGTCTCATATATGGGAATGGAATGGTTATCCAGAACGAAAGTTTAAATATGAAATTGATCCTTCTATTTCTCCATGGATTGAGGATAATATGAAACAAATTCCGGAACCAACAACAAAGTTAGGTTGGATGATTGAGTCTTTGGAAATTGATCCATTTAATTCTGATCGTATTATGTGGGGTACTGGTGCTACCATTTGGGGTTCCGAGGATCTTACTAATTGGGATAATGGTAAAAAATTCCATATTACTATTATGGCATCTGGTATTGAAGAAACAGCTGTTCAAGATTTAGTTTCTCCACCTTCAGGTGATGCACATTTATTAAGTGTTATGGGTGACCTTGGTGGTTTTAGACACACTGATTTAGATACTTGCCCAGAAGTCAATTTCAGATCACCAACTTTTTCTTCTGGTTTCTCTATTGATTACGCTGAAAATGTTCCAAATTTCTGGGTTCGTGTTGGTACTGAACCTTACATTGCTCTTTCATGGGGTAATGGTGAATCTTGGTATGGTGTCCAAGCTCCAGGTGGTGTAACTGAAGGTGGTATTGTTGCTGTTGGTGCCGAAGGTGATGTTGTATGGGCTCCAAAGCCTTATGATTTAGGTGTCTTTTACGGTAAAGAAACTTTTAAATCTTCAAAAGGTATTCCAGGTGGTGCCAGAATTTGTTCTGATCGTGTAAATGGTAAGATTTTCTATGGTTACCTTGGTGATACATTCTATCGTAGTATAGATACTGGTGTTTCTTTTACCAAAATGTACACTGGTCTTCCAGAAATGGAACCTGGCTATGCTAAAAATATTAAAGCAGTTGCTGGTCATGAAGGTGATGTTTGGCTCGCTGGAAACAAAGGTGGTCTTTATCATACAGAAGATGGTGGTGAAACTTTTTATCAAATTGATGGTGTAGAAATCGCTAATACAATTGGTTTTGGTAAGGCTGCCGAAGGTTATGATTATCCAGCTTTATATATTACTGGTAAAATTGGAAATATTAATGGTATTTTCCGTTCTGATGATAAAGGTCAAAATTGGGTTCGTATTAATGATGATAACAATCAATATGGTACCATTAACTTCTGTATTACTGGTGATCCACGAATTTATGGTCGCGTTTATGTATGTACTAATGGTTTTGGTATTGTCTATGGTGATATTGATGGTGATTCCGGAACTCCAGTAGATGGTTCTAACACAGGAAATCAAGGTAGTAATAATAATAGACCATCTTATGATTCATCATGTTGGTCTGAAAGCTTAGGTTACCCATGTTGTGAAACTACATGTGATATTGTTGAAAAAGATAGTGATGGAAGTTGGGGTGTAGAATATAATGAATGGTGTGGTATTCCAAAGAGCTGTAATTCTAATTCAGTCTATGAATGTACTGGAGCTCAAGGTTATTCATGTTGTAATAAAGAATGTACTGTATACTATGATGATGAAGATGGTGATTGGAGTATAGAAAATGGTGAATGGTGTTTAATTGATTACTCTATTTGCTAAAATAGATATAATAATTAAATTGATAATAAAATAATAATTATTATTGATTTGAATATGATAAAAGAATTGAAATAGAAAAAAAAAAAAAACTAAAATATTTATAAATTTATTAATTTATACAAATATTTTAATAATTAATAATTTAAAATTCTAAATTAATTATGTAGAGTTATATAATAATGTATATATTTTTTTTTTTTTTTTTTTTTTAATTTTTAATAGTATTACCAAAATAGAAATTTTATTCATAATATTTCTAATTATATATATACACATATATATGTCATTATTGAAGAAAATAAAAAAAAAGTTTTTTAAATATAAAAAATAAAATTTTTTATGAATGAATATAACATATATTTAAAAGGAAAGGAAAAAAAATTATAACTAATATTATATATTATATAATAACATACATTTATATTCCCCTCTTGGGAACGTGCCTTCATTTATTTAATAAATGTAGTTTCTCAAGGGGGTCTACTCATGCTCATGGTACTGAGAGAGTAGAAAGAATTAAATCCAAGTATTGCGCAATGGATGCTTGGTGCCCTCTTAGGAACGTGCCTTCATTTATTTAATAATGGAGTTTATCAAGGGGGTCTACTCATGCTCATGGTACTGAGAGAGTAGAAAGAATTAAATCCAAGCATTGCGCAATGGATGCTTGGTTAGTCTTTAAGGGAAAATTATTAGGACTAAGCTCATGGTACTGAGCGATTAAAAAACATTTTATTCATCGAATTAAGTATTTGATGAATAAGTTGAATGTTTGATATTCAGGTAAGTTTGTATAGTATTTAATTAGAAGAGTAATACATTTTGTTGCTGTATTTTTTCTTTTATTCATGTATTCATGTAGTACTACTCTTCTCTTGTAAGAATCCAATGTAGTCAACTTTAGCATTTGCATTGTACTTTTATATTCATGTAGCTATTGTTGTATTGTTTCTTGTAAGAGACTGATTCACTCTACATCATGTAAAAATACTATTCACAAGCTTTCTGGTGTCGACATTCTTGATTCAAATTTTTTACCAATTTAAATATTTAATGAAAAGTAAAGTCAAACAAGTTTAGTGTCAAAAAGCGATTCGAATTTACTAACAACAAACCAAAACTAGAATTTTTAAAGAAAATTTACAACTAGAATTCAAAAAAAAAAAAAAAACTTTAAACAAAGCATCGTAACAATTTTTGTACTATCCAGTACTTTTAAGAAGAGAGAGAGAGACAGATTTTTTTTCCATACACGTTATATTTATAATTTTTATTAGTATTTATTTTATATTCAATATTTTTAATTAGAATTTATTATCATGTCAGTCCTTTATATTAAAGACAAGAATTATATCAGACGTGGTACCCGGTCTTATGGTATCCCCTTAAATGATATTCGCTCCTTCTTTATCCGTGGTATTCGATCATGGTCAGTAAATATGCTATGGGAAAAACTCGAGGTTATTCTAGAAGATAAATTTAATTCAGTTATTAGTGTTAAATATTTTCAGACTTTCAATGATCACTTTTTCTTAGTCAAGGTTCATGGTTCATCGAAAGATTGTATTAAAATCTTACACATGTTAAAGAAGAAACTTTCAGTTACCTCAATTTCCTTTTCAGCTCGTAGTAGAAGGAATCACAAATACACTTTTTCCACTCTCAAACGTAAAATTTTAGTTTCTAATAAACATCAACATTCTATTCAACAATCATTTCAACAATCAGTTCAACAATCTCATCAACAATCCGATCTTCAACTAGATCTTCAACAAGATCTTCAACAAGTTTCCAATCATGAAAATATTCCAGATCTACAGCAAACACAATTTCAATCTCAACATTCAACAATTAATTCTAATAGCTCTATCAACTCTGATAACAGTTCAATAGTTGATAGTTCTTCAGTTTCACAGCCATCTAGTAATAGTTCTACTTATTCCTCTGATGCATCATCCATTAATAACGATGACTTTAATAATAATAATAATAGCAACGATTCTTCCTCATCCAACAAGCCTGATAACTTTTCTTTTTGTCTTAGTTGGAACACCAATGGGTGGAATCACGAAAAGAGAGATAGTATTAGCTATTTCACAGCTATTTTCAAACCATTATTTTTATGTTTCCAAGAAACTGGTAATGGTTCTGGTTCGAATACAGATTATCCTTGTCGTGTTACTTTGCGAAACTATAGACACTTTTTCAAGAAAGCTGACGAATCAGTTCCAGGAATGAGAGGTTTATATTTAGGTTTTCACAATTCGTGTCAAGCCTCACTTGAAAACTTCTCTGGAAAGTATATTATTTCTATTTATACTTTTAGTCTCTGGAATAGATTCAAATGCTCGATTGGAAATGTTTATATGCCTCATAGTCATCACAACATCTATGTTGATCATGCAAAGTTAGAAGTTCGCTTGTGGTTACAAACTCATTCATCCCATCCATCGATTCTTGTTGGTGATTTTAATATGTCTAAAGTAAAATTATCCAACTGGTTATCAACTAATGGATTAGGAGATTGGGAAATTCTTCCGCTTAGAGGGTCTACTATCTCTTGGACTCGAGGTGATCAATCTTCCGACATTGACCATGCTCTTATCAATTCGAAGATGAAAGATCTTATTCACTCAGGATCATTTATAAATAATTTTTATCCTGTGTCAGACCATAAGCCACTTCTTATTAATGGTAAAATTATTCCTATGGAAGATTTTTCTAATGACTTTAATGTTCCTAAGAAAATTCTGAAATGGAATAGATTAAAATGTATTGAGGAAAAGGAATCTATTCTCAGTCATAATAAATTCCAAATACTTTCAGCAAAATTCAACGATCCTAATGTTTCTACAGATGAACTTTCCAAAGAGTTTACTTCAACTGCTTTTTCAATTGCAGACGAGCTCAGTATTACCTCAGCAAATAATGTTATGAAGTCTTCATTTCATATTTCACAACAAATTTTTAATCTTCAAAAAATCAAAATGAAGTTGTATAAGAGATTTAAAAAAGAAAGAATTTATGATATAGATGAATTTATTAAAAGAATTAAAATCTACCGTAAACTCATTGATTACATCCACAAAAGATGTAATAAATTTAGGAAGCAAGAATATCTTCATTGGATTAAAACAGGATGTGAGTATATGAAGAGTCATAATCCTAAGAAGGCCTGGAAATGGATCAAGAAAACTGCAAAAATTGGAAAAGATTCTTTCTTTATTGCTCAACCAATTAAAAATAAAAATGGAGAATTAGTTGTTGCTACAGAAGAACAACTAGATGTGTGGCATGATCATTTCGAAAATCTTGCATCAGACCCAAGTGGTATAAGTCTTGATTTGGAGCATTGGTATGAAGAACCAACGAATAAACGTTTTTCACTTCCTATGCTTGATGAGTGGGATATCAACCAAGATATTAGTATTGATGAAGTCAAGTCAGCTATCCTCACTACTCCAAATTATAAAGCATCAGGTCCGGATGGTATTCCAATTGAATTTTACAAAGCATTAGTTCCATCAAGTAATGATTCTAATAATGCTACAGATAATAATTCTTCTGGTAATGCTACTTCAGATAATGATGCTCATGGTTTAAATTTTATTCTTAAATTATTCAACCGTATTTGGGATGGAGATTTCCCCAACTCATGGAATGAATCCAGTATTGTTTCTATTCCTAAGAAGGGAGATTTGACAGATTGTGATAACTATCGAGGTATATCACTTATCAATAATGGTATTAAGTTGATTTCCAAAATTGTCACCACTAGAATCTCAGAATATGGTTTAAAGAATAATTTCATTAGACCTGAACAATTTGGTTTTCGAAAAAAGGAAGAAAGTATTAGTCTTTTCATTTCAATCCAAGAAATATGCCGTAGACGTCAATTAGATAATAAAGAGACATATTTGGCCTTTTTAGATCTCAGGAAAGCATACGATTCAGTCCCAATCGGTAATATTCTCCATAAATTAGATTGTTTAGGAATCCGAGGTAAGAGTCTACAATTTATCAAAAATTTATATTTAACATCTAAGGCTAATGTCAAATTAGATGGACAATTCTCGAAATCTTTTGATGTGAAGAAAGGAGTCCGTCAAGGTTGCCCTCTTTCTCCTATTCTCTTTAATCTCTTTATTAATGATATATTTAGAGAGTGCGAAGATCTAGGAGTCAGTTTAGGTGACACTCGATGCTGTGGTGGACTTTTTGCAGATGATATAGTTATTTGTGCTCCAACAAGAGGATGCTTAAAAAAGATGCTTAGAAGAGTTAATGAATGGGCCTTGTATAATGAAATGGAATTTGGTATCCAGAAATGTTCAACGATGGTGATTCGTCCTGAATCAATAGAAAATCAGAACAAGAGAGATCCAACATTTTACTTAGCAGGACAACCCATTCCAACTACTGATTGCTATACTTATCTTGGTGTTCCATTTGATAAGAATCTGTCCCTTAAACCAGTAATTAAAGCTCTTAATAACAAGGTTTTGAAAGGGCTTTTCTCAGTCAGTAAATTCTTAAGAAATCCTAATATTCCTATTCCTTTCAAAAAACTAGTACTTAACTCACAAGTGATTAGCAGAGTTTCATACTTTGCACCATTACTTGGATCCAACAAAGCTAGGTCTAGAATTGCTCAGAAGCATGTTAACAAAGGAATACGATGGGTTGCCGGAGTTCATAAAGCTGTATCGTTTATATCTTTATACTCTATTTCAAAAGATTTGAATATTCCTCCACTGTCAGCCAAATGTGCGTTAGCTCAGGTTAGATGTTTTAACAAATGGAAAAACTCAAATTGTATTATCTCACACCTTGTCAATTACATTCCTAAATTTAGAAAATACACGTGGTGCAAATCAAGTAGGACACTTGATAAAAAATTAAAGAAACATGGAGATGTTAAAGCAGTTAAAAACTTTTATTGGAAAGATCTCAAAGGGAATTCAATCAAAGCGCAATATTATGATGATAATAAATTTATTGAAACTAAAGATTTTATTAAATTATGTTATGAGTACCCAGAGTTTGCCTATGGCTTCTACTGGCTATTGAAAGCAAGAAGCGGATACAAGTTGGATGCTAGAGTTGCCAAAGCTGCCAAATTTGTTGATCCAGTTTGTCCTAACTACTGTCCATGTTGCAAGTGTGGAGATCAAAGTATTAAACATTGGTTATTAGATTGTCCAACATTTAGAGATATCCGTATTAAACATTATGATTCCATAGTCCAGCTATTAAATTTTTTCAGTCAACGTAATTCCAATAGTCCTATCAATAATAATGAAATTGATAATATCAGTAGAGATAGTAATAACATTAATAGTAATAGTAACAATAGTAGTAATAACAATAGTAATAGTAACAATAGTAATAGTAACAATAGTAATAATAACAATAATAGAAATAATAATATTAGTAATGATAGCAATAGTGAAGATAATAATTCTAATTTAGATAGTAATTTAGTTAATGATAGTAATAGTTCTAATAATCCGGTGAATATTAATGTGTATGATTATTCTAGTGTGTGCAGTAAAATATTTAAATTCCTTCTTGGGGGAAGAAGTTTTAACAATATTAATTACAATTCAAGGGAATGGAAAGAACTTTGTAAGCGTCAGATTCAATCTGATACTAACGAAGGAACACCATTCTTGACGGTAACCGCGGAACTTCTAACCAAAATCATGCCTTTTGCTATTGGCCAGCAATGGTCAATGTTCAAAAGGTTTGAAGCAACATCCAAGAGCGTCAATGCTGAAGAAACAGTAAGACAGGCCAGGAGGGCCAGCGCAACCAATGGAGATCATAATTTTGTTCCATGACAAAATTTTTGATCTTTGGCTCGGTGTCCCATTGGAAGTCAAATACAATTATTATACTTTAGTATGATAGTGGCTTTCTTACTTTAATTAAAATTACTAGAATACATTATACCCAATTTTTATTCATTTGTGTTTATTTAAACATATTTTTTTTATTTTTATTTTATTTTAATTTTTATATTACATGTATTATAATTTTAATTAAATTAATAATAAAGTTTAAAATATTTGATGCCGTTAAAAAAAAAAAAAAAAAAAAAAAAAAAAAATACATTTATATTTACCATTTAATTTTTATTCTTTCATCTATTTATGGTTTACTATTTGGTAGCAAATAAAATTTATACAATATTCTATCCTTTGAGTTTTATATTAATTTTCAAACCCAACATTGACAATAACTATCTCTCTTTTCATGATTCCACCCATTAGTATTCCAACTAAGACAAAAAGAAAAGTTATCAGACTTGTTGGATGAGGAAGAATCGTTGCTATTATTATTATTATTATTATTATTATTATTATTATTATTATTATTATTATTATTATTATTATTATTATTATTATTATTATTATTATTATTAATATTATTATTATTATTATTATTATTTAATATTTTTTAATAACAAAATTCATAAATATATAAATTAGTTTTGTTTCTTTTGTTATTTTTCAAATAAGAAAAGAATTATTTAATTTGTTAATTAAAATTTCTTTATTTAAAATAGTAATTTAACTATACATTTTTTACAAAAGAAAAAAAAGAAAATATACATTATTTATAGATAGAGGTATGTTATTTTTTGTTTTCGTTGGTTAAAACACCTATTTTATAACCATAATTTTCATAATATTCATTAGTGTTTGCAAATTTTATATCATATTCTAATTCAGGATCAAATAAATTAAAGAAAACGTCATAATTTTCTTCAGTTAATTGGGACAATTCATTTTCTAAATTGACTGTTATTGTTATATTTTTATTTAATGACCAATTTTTATTATTTGTATCAATATCAATAATAAGGACATTATCTGTGGTAGATGATTTTAATAAAAGTTCAGATTTGAAGAATTTATAAGCTGGTGCGAAACCAATATTTTCAAGGGATATATTTAAAGTATTATTAATAATAGAACTGTCTCTTAAAACATATCTATAACCTAAATGATGTCCCATATAATCTTCGGCACACACAGTATTCCAATTTGGTTTATAAATTTGCTTACTAAAAGTAATATTCCATCTATCAAATATAGCACGATCATATTCATCGTTAAAATAGGATAGATGAATATTTTTACTGTAATCTTCACAAACATAAAAATTATTATAATTATCAGGATGCGCGATGGCTTCTTTAATATCTGACAATTCATAAATTTCTTCATATTTATCACTATTTGTATTAGAAATGATCTCTCCGCCATTTGGAACATCTAAACACAATTCATTTTGAAATTCAATTTCCTCATTTCTAGGTTTTTTAAGATATTGCATTTCTTTATCATCTTCAAAGCAGATACCGTAACCTCCATAAGTACCTGCATCAATTTCACTATAGAATAAACCATCATTAAATAAACTTAATCTTTTTATTAATGATTCATAATCTCCCTCATTTATTTTTTTTATTTCGTTTGCGATACCCCTGTAATGGCAAGGAGTTCTTACTGCTAAAAATATAGAAGGATCTGTTTTTTTATTGATAGCTTCCATAATCTTTGTACAACTTGCCAATGAACCTCCATGTTTAGTACTATGCATTTCACCCCATCTTCCAACAAAAGCGCCTTGATAAATATATACAATATCTTTATATTTATTTACAATATCAAAAAGTTGATCAACATGTTCTAAAATGATATTGACATCTTCAGGCTCCCGATCTGTTGGAATATATTTATAACATTTTTCCTTTTCTAAAAATATAAAATGACCATTTTCTCTCTTTGATAATTTGGTGAATTGTATTTTTTCTTCAGAATTATTATCTCTAGCAATATTCTCTAAATTTTTATTGTTAATATTTATATTAGGATTAAAAACTTTTTTCATATATTCAATATCCTCATTTGTTACATATAATTCACCATTGTCTAATTCTTTTTTCACAAATGTTTCTTCTTCTATTTCTAATATAGAACTTTCCAATAAACTTTTTTTAGTTAATGTTGTACTTCCACTATCATAATAAAATCTTAGAATTAATTGAGTAGTAGGATCAATGCTTTCTTTTCTTTTTTTATATTCATTTAATAAATTGTCCAATAACACTAAAGCTTCTGTGGAAATTCTTTTATTATAATACTCTGATAATCTAATTCCTAGATATTGAAGCCCTGGTTGATATTTCCTTACACTTCCAAAAGCATATATAAAATTACAATCAATATTTGCATTATCTGTTAAATCAACTGTGATTGAACCATGAAACCAACCTCTATATGGGTTATATAATTCTTCATAGGATTCTTCCATTATTTCAGGAATATAATTTTTTTTAGACGGCAAAATAGTATCCTCTTCACATGTACCAAAGTTTTGTTGACACCCATTAAGAGTAGAACAATATTCTTCATTAGTACCACAATATCCATCTTTACTACAGCATTTACTAGCTTCGCAATTTCCAAAGTTTTCACCGCATTTACAATCTCCAAATTCTGATTGACAACCATTAATGGAAGAACAATATTCTTCATTAGTACCACAATACCCGTCTTTACTACAACATTGACCAGAAGGACATGTACCATATTCTGGTCCACATTTACATTGTCCAAATTCAGACTGACACCCTTTATCAAGGGAACAATAAGCTGTTGTACTTCCACAATACCCGTCCTTACTACAACACTGACCAGAAGGACATGTACCATATTCTGGTCCACATTTACATTGTCCGAATTCTGATTGGCACCCTTTATCAAGGGAACAATAAGCAGCAGTTTTTCCACAATATCCTTTTTTACTACAACATTGACCAGCTGAACATTTACCAAAATCACTACCACATTTACAATCTCCAAATTCTGATTGACAACCATTAGAGGTTGAACAATAAGCAGCAGTTTTTCCACAATATCCCTTTTTACTACAACACTGACCAGCTGAACATTTACCAAAATCACTACCACATTTACAATCTCCAAATTCTGATTGACAACCATTAGAGGTTGAACAATAAGCAGCAGTTTTTCCACAATATCCCTTTTTACTACAACACTGACCAGCTGAACATTTACCAAAATCACTACCACATTTACAATCTCCAAATTCTGATTGACAACCATTAGAGGTTGAACAATAAGCAGCAGTTTTTCCACAATATCCCTTTTTACTACAACACTGACCAGCTGAACATTTACCAAAATCACTACCACATTTACAATCTCCAAATTCTGATTGACAACCATTAGAGGTTGAACAATAAGCAGCAGTTTTTCCACAATATCCCTTTTTACTACAACATTGACCAGCTGGACATTTGCCATAATCTGATCCACATCTTAAGGCATGGGTAATTGATATAAAAAATAATATATATAAAAATAGGTTTTTATTTCTCTTATTCATTTTTAATATATATACATTGTATTATAAAATATGTTATATTCAAATTTTAATTTTTTTAAAAAAAAAAAAAAATATAAAAGTTGAATAATACATTTTTAATAAAAGACATTTATGGGGGATATGAGATATGGGAGATAAATATTTTTATTTATTAATGATAATGATTATTATTATATTAATAAAGTTTATCATTAAATTAATAAACCTGAATAATTATATCTTTCAATTTATATTTTTTTCTGGTAATAGTTATTATAGTTTGATAAAATATTTATATCTTTATAATTATATTTATTTTTTAATAAATAAAAAAATCCTATGTATTTATAGTATTTATAGTATAATTATTAATTATTTAATTTAATCATAAGGAACAATTAAAAAGAATATTTTAATTCTTTTTTTTTTTTTATAGTAGAATTAACTCTTTTACTTTCTAAAAAAAAACTATACCATTCAATCATTTATTTATTTGGTAACTTCTTTTTTTACAAATCTTATAATGAGGTTAAATAGTTTTTTTTTTATTAAATAAAATTTTATTAATAAATTTTGTTTTTTTACTTTTTTTAATAAATATATTTATTTCTCTAAACCTTTTTTTATAAAAATATAAAATTTTTAAAAATATTTTCTTTTAAAAAGAATTAAATATAAACTTATCTTTTATTATAATATTATTAATTTATTATTATTTTAACATATATTTCTTTACTAAAAGATAAACTTTTATTTTTTTCTAAATACTATAATTTTAACAATAAAAGGAAATTAAATTGATTTGTTTAAGTTGAATTTCTTTTAAAAAAAAATTCTTTTTTTTTTTTTTTGGTAATTATTTCTGTTTAAATATTATATTTTTTAAGTTTATAATCGATCTAATTAAATTACATCAATTATCATATATTTTATGATTTGTATCTATGTTTCTGAAATATCCTACACTGGTAAAAATTTAAATAAATTTTAATATATATTTAAATATTTTTATAGTTGTTTTTTAGAATCTTCTGTATTAATAATATTTTATAAAAGTCAATTTTTCAATATAGAAAAGAAATGTTAATGAAAATTTTATTTTATATTTATTTATTATTTTAATAAAGAAAAATATTTATATATATATATATATATTTTTTTGTATTTAATATATATATATATTGAATATTTTAAAAGTATTTTTATTTCTTTTTGAAAAACACTACTAAACACTAAAAAAATACTTTAAAAAATTTTAAATAATAATCTATGAACATTTAAATTCAAATTTTAAATATTTCAAAAATTAATACTTTAAAATTTATAATTCCTATTATTTTTGTAAAACTAAATTTATTGATAAAAATATACTTGAATAATAAGTAATACTCATAAGAAAATGGTATGGTGGTGAATGTCATTTTAAATTTATATTTCGTTTTTAGTTTGATTGTCTTTTCTTTTTTTTTATAATATATATATAATTATTTTAAAAAGCATGTATTAATTTATTGGATGTTTATTTATAAAAGGAAAAGTATAAAAATAATTACTCTTTTTTGCCATTTTTTTTTTAAATTGTCTATATATATTTTACCTATAAAATCTTCTTTATTAAATAAATAATAAATAAGAAGACTACAAAGTTTTTTTATACGTTTATAAATAAATTAATAACATCTTCATCTATATAATTATAATATATTAAATATAAATCAATACTAATAAATAATAAAATATTTTTATAATATAATTAAAAATTAGAACAAATAATAAAAGTAATAAGGGCATATTCATACAATATTAATAATGTTCATGAATCACAACAATGTATGTTATATATAATTATTAATATTAATATATTAAAATAATAGTTTTATTTATGAAGGATAAGGTTAATTCTTAAATAAGATTTATTAAGGTATAATATATTTGTTTATATATAATAAATAGTATACCCATTTAAAATTGAACTATTTCCCACTATTCTAAAATTATCATTCTTCTATAATAATTTTTCCTATATAAAGTTATTAATTTTACTAATTTTAAATCAAACACTAATTCTATACATTTTATATACATCATTAATATGTAGTAAAATATTTTATTTCATTTTACTTGTTGTCGTCTTTAACATTTTATTTAGAATAATATTTAAAGTTTCTTATAAGTCTCCCATATATTCTTTATTTTTATTTAATAATACTTATACCTTTGGTTTATTAATAAATTTTTAATTTTATAATATTAAAACTGTATTTTATATAAATCTGGTAATAGATTCTATAAAAACAATAAATGCAACTAAATATTATAATAAAAAAAAAGTATTTACGATATTCATATTAATCCCAAAATATTATTATATTTTGGATTTATATTTTGAATTATAATAAAAGATAAATTAATATTATTTGCATACAGTAATAAACAGTTCTCTTTTTAAAAAAATATTTTATAACAATGAAATATAAATTTGTCTTATTTAAAAAAAAAAGAAAAAGAAAAAGAAAAACGTTTTTTAAAATTTTTATTTTTATAAATTAACGAATTCAGAAAATTAAATTTAAGGAATATCTACCAAAAAAAAAAAAAAAGGTAGTCTTTTCCATATAAAATAATATTTAATTAAAGTTTATTTATATATTAAATAAACTTTATTATTTTTAAATAGGAAAAAAAAACTTTTTGGGAAACTAAATCAAAAAATAGAAAACCTTTTTTTTTAATTTAAATTAATATTTTCTATTGCATTTGAATTGGAAATATAGTAAAAATTAAATTTATAGCTAAAAAAAGACTACTTAACTTTTTAATGAAAAAAATATAAAATTGATTTATATTTCCCAAAAAAAAAATACTAAACATAAAAGTACAATATTTTAATATACTATAAGATATAAAGATGCATCTTTTTAGTAACATAAGATTCCGTAGAAGACCAAAGGTTGATATTGTTGATTCAGATGAAATAGATGATTTGCCAAAATCAAAACCTGACATTAGTAATAACTCAGAACCTATTTATGATGCAAGACAACTTGGTATTGTAAGAATGATCATTCTTGGTTTTCAACATTTATTTGCTATGTTTGGTGCAACTGTATTAGTACCAACATTAACTGGACTTAATGTTTCAACAACCCTTCTTTTTACTGGTCTTGGTACATTACTATTTCATCTTGTTTCACAAAGAAAGATTCCTGCATTCCTCGGTTCTTCCTTCTCTTTCCTTTCAGGATACTTTTCAATTGCTCCACATGGTGAAAAGGAACTTCTTCCTTATGCATGCTTTGGTGTTTTATGTGCTGGTGTTATCTACATTATTCTTGCTATAATTATTAAATTTTGTGGTATAAAACGTATTATGAAATTCTTCCCACCTATTGTCACAGGACCTATTATCATTGCTATTGGTTTAACTCTTTCACAATCTGCTATCAATAATTGTTCGAAAAATTGGCTTCTTGCTGTAATAGCTGTTATATTTATTATTTCTTGTAATATTTGGGGTAAAGGATTAATCAGAATTATTCCAGGTGTTATTAGTATTACTCTTACTGTAGCCATTGCAGCTTTATTAACTCTTTTACCAACTAAAGATGTTGATGGATTTATATGTATTAATGGAAATGAAAACTTCCGTTTATTCTCAACTAGTAATCTTAAATCCATTATAGATGTTAATTGGGTAGGGCTCCCAATAAAAAAGGACAGTACTATTCTTTATGTTTTTGAACACCCAGATGCATCAAAATTTCTTACAGCTTTCATTACTATTGTTCCAATCTCAATTGCTACTATTGTAGAACATATCGGTGATATTTCTGCTATTTCTTCTACATGTAATAGAAATTACCTTGCAAATCCAGGGCTTCATAGAACCATTATGGGTGATGGTTTAGCTACCATTCTCGCATCTATTTTTGGTGCACCTGCAAACACAACTTATGGTGAAAATACTGGTGTTCTTACAATTTCAAAAGTTTTTGATCCATTAGTTCTTCAAATTGCTGCTTTTATTGCCATTTTACTTTCTTTCTCCCCAAAGATTGCTGCATGCATTTCTTCTATTCCAAATTCTGTTGTTGGTGGTGTATCACTTGTACTTTATGGTATGATATCTGCAGTAGGTGTTCGTAATATTGTAGAAAATAAAATTCAATTCCGTAATACAAGAAACATTATCTTGGCTGGTTTAATTCTTATACTTTCTATTGGTATTACTTATAGTGATAAAAGTGCAATTATTATCCCAATTGGAAGTGTTGAAATTTCTCTTTCTGGTCTTGCTACAGGTTCTCTTGTCGGTATTATTGTTAATGCTATATTACCTGGTAAGGATTATATATTTAATGATGAAAATGATGAAAATGAAAAGTCAAACGAACCAGTTGAAGTAAAAATTGAAGATTCTAAAGATCTTTCAAATATAACTATAAATGCAAACGATAGCAAAGAAGAAATTAATTCAGAAGAAGAGAATAATTCAGAAGAAAATAATACTTCAATGGGCTCTACAACAAATATGGAAACATCAATGGATTCTTCAGAAACAGTAGATGATTCAGAAGAAAATTCAAAAAATAAATAATAAATTAAACCATCAATCAAACATGCAATATAGATTAAAAGTTTATGTTCAAAGTAAATAATAATTGAACCTTTCTGTAGTATTAAAATAATAGAAGAAAAAAGAAATATATCTTTTATTTCTATATATATAATATATATCCAAAATTAAAATCATTTTAGTTAAAGATAAATATTCGCAATATAAATTAAAATGTATCTATATTATACATATTATACATCAATTTATTTCAAATGAACATTTTTTTTCCTTTATTTTTTCTTTTTTATAAAATAGTATTGTATATTTATTTTAATGTATTTTATAAAAATATACATAATGCATTTATATATATATATTCAATGTATAATAACAATTAATATAAATAAATATTTACATTTATTATTTAGAATTTTTATTTTTTTATATTGTAATTTTATATTAATAGTGATTTAAATTTGAAGTCAAACATTACCAAGGATAATGATTTTTCATTATACTATTTATACTTTATACGTACAAATTAATAAACATATCTTTATACTATATATAAAAAAGTAATATATATTTAGGTTTAATAATAGAAAATAAAAAATATAGAAAAAGATTATGAAAGCTTTTTTTTAATAAATATTAAGGTTATTAATTATATTTTAAGAGTTAAAAAAAAAAAAAAGGGATTATTTATAATATAATAAAAATATATATTTTCATTTAAATATTTACTAATATTATAAAAACAAATTTTTTTATATATAATTCATCAAAAAATCAGAAAGCGTTATTGTATTTTCATTTATATTTATTGTATATAAAATTATTATAATATTGTTATTGAAGTTATTTTATTATTATAATATATAAAATCGGATAAAATTTTCACTAAACTTTTTTTTTTTTAGAATAATAATTTATTAATTTTTTTGTTATTCCTTTTTTATAACAAGATTTTCAAAATAGATTATGAATATTAAAAAATATGTTTTATAATCTTTTTAATATTAATATTAGAATTAATTCTACTTGTTTTTTTTATATATAAATAATATCCATCAATTGTTATTATATTATTGTTTTTTAAATATATATATTAATAATCAGACACGAAATCTTCATATTATATCTTATGGATATTTCGATCCTTATATTATATATACTGCTTATTATAGATAATAAATTTAAAAATACTTTATAATTTTTATTTTTATATTTTTATCCAATATTTTTATAATTATTCATATATATTAATAATGATAGTTCCCTTTCATTTTAATCGTTAATTTTAAAATTTTTTTATAAAAAAAAAGAGGCAAATGAAATAAATATTATATCAGATGATGATAATATGAATATTTCATTAAATTAATTATCTGAACTAAAAAGATTAAAATTATTAATTAAACCTTAAAGTTTTACTTCTTACTACTAATACTAATAAATAATAGCTGGTTTATTATCATTTTTATTTTATAATAATAAAGTATTATTAATAGAAAAACTATTAGAATTATCATAATAAAGTATTATTAATAGAAAAACTATTAGAATTATCATTATAAAGTATTATTAATAAAGAACTATCAGAAGAATAGTTATTTTATAATTTATTGTTATTTATGTAAGGGAGTTCTTTCATCATTACCATTATAGATGATCATAAAATAATCACATTATTATTAATAGTATTCATTGTATTGGTATTAAAATATATATAAAATCGTTTTTCATTAATATTATTTTTATATTATAAAAACAGATGACAGAGGAATACTTAATATTCCACCATTCTACTTTCAACGTCCCTTTTTTTTTTTAAAAAAAAAAATTATAATAAATTTTTGTGTTACATTTTAATTAATAAATTTTAATTAAATTTAAATTTTATTGAATAGTGTGACACTAAACTGACTTTATCATATTATATTATATTTATATTAAGTTTTTTCTACAATATATTAATACATATATTAATATTAATTAAATTATTTGGTATAAAACTTTAATTATAATAAAATTACAAAATATTAATAAAAAAAATTTAATTTAAATTGATGATACATTATTAAAGATTTAAAAAAACACTAATTACTATATTAATAAAAAAAAACAATTTTAATTAAAATTATTATTTAAATTTAATTTATTTATGGAAAGAAGAAAAAATAAAAAAGGAGGGAAACAAACAAAAAAAATAAGAGAAATTTCTTTCATTATGCCATAAAAAGAAAAAAAAAGACTTTTTTTTTTATTTTTAAAATAATAATAAATAATAAAATAAAAAATAATAGAAATAATAACAATTATAATTAAAAGAAAAAAAAAAGATTATTAAAACAAAAGTATATGTATTATAATTATTAATATTATATTTATTAATAATTTCAATTCCATTCTTTATTATCAAAAACTAAAATAATAAAAAGAAATAATCTTAATAACAATTACAAAATAAAGAAATTAAAATATTTAAAAAAAAATATAAAAGACATTGCAAATATAACTAAAAGTCTATAAAGAAATTAAGTAAATATATAAATATATTATTATTATTTCTGAACAAAACCATATAATACAATATATACTTTAAATAAAATAGAGTAAAAATAAGTTAAATAAATAAAAAGGAAAATAAAAAGTAAAATTATCAATTTTTTTTAAAAGTAAATAAATGAACAATATAATAATAAGCAATTTTAAAATAATGATACGACAATTTTATTAAAATATCATCATTAGATATTTTAAAAATTAATACAATACTTAAAATATATCATAATTTTTGTAATCATGAATTATAAATAAATAAAATAAAAACCATAAAAATCAATTACAAAACCAGTAATTAATAAAAATAATTAATTATTATTATTATTCTACGAAAACATCAGAGTATCTAATAATAAATAATTTTTAATTCGCAACAATAAAAAAAATTTGCTTTTTTTTTTTTTAGAAAAATAAAGTTAAAATGGATTTTGATAAATTTCAAAAAGATTTCTTATCCCAGTTAAAATCAAGAAATAAAAAATGCTTGGAAATTATAGAAAATAATAAAACTTTAATCCAAGAAAATTTTGGGGATAAGGCCAGTTCAGAAATTATTAAAAATTTTGTAAATGAAATAAACAATATAATTGTGGAATATGATAGTAATTTAATTTCTATAATAATAGAAGGTGATTCAAACCTATACCCTTTCCAAAATAAATATATTCTTTATGAAAAAATATTGAAGCATCCTTTATTTAATAGAATATTGGATTTCTTTAAAAATAGTGATGTATTAGTAAAAGCATGTAAAGTAGGTAATAAAAATGCAGCAAAATGGTTACTTACAATGGATGTCAATCCATGTATACAAGATGAAGAAGGCAAAACAGCATTAATGTATGCCATTTTACATAACCTTGACTTTGTTATTAAACCATACCTATCAGACAGTCAATGTATGAATATTGTTGATAAGAATAACGAAAATATACTGTTTTATTGTATACGTAATTCGAAATATCGTATAAATGATTCAAGTTATATGGATGATTATCAAAATGATATTATCTTTTATTCAAATATTGATATCAATCAAACTAACAGTAATGGTGAATCTGTTTTAACCTATTGTATAAAAAATAATATCATTGAACCTATTAATAAATTTTTACTTAATAATATTCATATTGATGTTAATATTGCTGATAATGAAGGAAAAACTCCAGCAATGTACTTAACTGAAAAGGGTCTCTATTCAGAACTATTTGAATTACATAATAAGCAATGTAGTTATGATTATATTAATTTAGACGGTCAATCCGTAATGTCTATTCTTTTAGATAAACTTTACTCTAATTCTCTTTCAAATGTTCCCTACGAACAGTATATTAAGATTATGAGTATGTTTGTTGATTATCAACTAGATTTTAACTATTTAGTTGATGCAGATGAAAATACTGCTTTTATGGTTATGCTTTTAGTGAATGATTTAACGACTGCAAAATTTTGTGCTGAGAATATTAACAAACTAGATCTTTCTGTTAAAAACAAATATGGTGAAAATGCAACCTCTCTTTGCTATAAATTAAAACATTTTGAACTCTTACCTTATTTTAAAAATAATCCCACTTTTAATTATGCCTATAGAGATCCAATAAATCAAAACACTTTGTTAATGATAGCAGTACATTCTCCTATAGCTATAATGGATCTATTAGAAAATGATCCTAATATTATTAATGAAGTTAACGATAAAAATGAAAATGCTCTTATTTTAGCTTGTAAAACCAATCAAATTAAGTCAGTAAATATCCTACTTAAATATGGTATAGATATCAATCATCAAGATAATTTAGGTAATACTGCTCTTTATTATGCCATAGAGATTCGTGCCTATTATTTAATTCACCTTTTAATGATGAAAAATCCAGATATTCATATAAAAAATAATGAAGGAATATCAGCATTTGATTATACCCTCCAAATCTCTGATGCCTATGCTAAACATGGAATATTAAGTATGATCATAAATCCCAAACATAACTTTAAAGATATTAAAATTAAAAGTCAAGAGATCGATAAAAAGTATTTTGAGGATTTTGAGAAACGTACTATTCCATATGCTAACAATTACTATTCTGATTTCGTATCAACATGTTCAATGGAAAAACTGAAAAAAGAAATATATGATAGTAAAAGTAGTAAGCATGTATCAAAGGAAATATACGTATTAGTAATAGTGACAATTTTTGTTATATTATATAACATCCTATTGAAACTTTAATTTGTAAATAACATAATGAATATATTATATAATGTATAAAACTATTCTTATAAATATGTAATCTTATAAATATATAGTGTAAATATATTAAACAAATTCTCTACTAATTTATTAATGAATAAAAATTTTGTTATAGTAAAATCAAAAGTTAATCCATATCATGAAAATAAAATGTAAAATATAAAAAATAAAATAAAAAAAAATATAACGTTAAAACATCTATTATATAAATTAATTTATCTTTATATAAAACAGTTAAATATTTTTTTTTCCTTTTAAAAGAAAAATTAATTATTATTTTTTAAAAAAATATATATAAAAAGCTGTACTTTTTAAGAAACAAAAAAGTTATTTTATTGATATTTTCATTTAATTAATTATAATTTAAACATTTAAAAGAGTAACGTTTCACAATTATATAGAAACTACAATCGGTTTATTACCTCCAGTATTACATTATTATAAAGAAAGTATTTCTAATAAAAAACTTTTTTTTTCTTTATGAATAGAATAGCTTTATAATATCATTAATGAATATGTGATAAATACAAACAAAATAAAATAGGCAAAAAAAAAAAAAAACACAAAACAATCATCTAGTTAATATAATTAATATAGAATGACATCTCAATAATGATATTATATATAAAGTAATAATATTAACAAAAAAAAAGGTATATAGTTTAGGTATTATTCAAATATTATTATATTACCATTTATTATACTTTATCTTAGATTTTGGAAGGATTTAGCCAGAGTTTCTAGCCAGAGGAAATTTGACCTCTGGTAAAATTTCAGCCAGACAAAAATATTTAAAAGAAACAAGTAAATGTCACAAAAATTTTTATTTTTAATATAAAACTAAAAAAAAAATTTAAAATAATACATATAAAAATTATAATAATGTCCTGAAAATGACTTTTTAGAAAATTCAATTCTTTTCAATTAGAATATAAATATTATAATGTTACATTCGTTTTAAAAAAATAAAAAAAAAAAATAAAATTAAAAATAAAAATAAAAATAAAATTAAAATTAAAATAAAAATTAAAATAAATACACAATGGAATTAATATCATTCGATGGAGAAAATGGAAAAATAAAACTTATTGCTACCATCGTTGGATGTGTAGTAATATTAATTTTATTTTTAATCGTAGTAAAATTATACCGCAGAAGAAAGATTCAAAAATACAGAAATACTCCTCGTCATTATTCCACAGTAAAACATCCAAATATAAAGAGTGTACCAACTATTTCTTATGGAAATGCTACACCTATCTATGTTTCTGAGTAAAATAATATAGTCGGATAACCCGTTTTTACAGATTATATTGACTTGAAATAAAATAATAATTGTCATCAATAAATAAATTTTCATATAAAATTATAAATATCATTATAATATGGACAATATAAACAGGTCAATTAATAGTTTTTGAGATAGCAAAATATTTGCAGTTATCCATAAAAAAGATCTATTAAATATGAAATAAATAATTTTTTTTTTCCATAAAGTTTTAATGTTAATATTTAATAACAACAACAACAACATAATAATAATAATAATAATATAATATATAATGTTTATATTGTATATATATTTTAAAAATGTTATTAAAAAATTAATATTAAAAAGGATATACATAAATATATTAGAAAATACTACAACAGTACAATACTTCTTTTATAATAAAAATATTTGATATTAAATAATTAATTGTATTAAATTCTTTTTTTAGCTTTTTAAATAATAGTTATATTAATTATGTTTTCTATAGATAATATTGAAAATAAGTAACTATAAAAAAATATAAATACTTAAAATATTTAAAAAAAAAAAAAAATAAAATAAAATAAAAAAAAGAATATTAATAAAAAATTGAAAAAAAAAAAAAAAAAAAAAAAAAAAAATTCATTATTGTTGTGTCTTAAGCAAATATAAAGAAAATAAAAAAAAATCATTATATTTTTTATTAATAATATAATTTATGATTTAATAAAGAATATTGAATAATAATGTTTCATTATTTACCATTAAATATCTATCTTTTTTTTTCCTGATATTAAATTGCCAATTTATCAGTAGTAAATAATTCTTTATTTCTGAAGTATTGCTTTTACTTTATCCTATGTATAAATATAATTGTTATTATTATTATTATTTATTTAAGGATTATTTTGGACAATATATATTCTAAATCTGAAATTATAAAATTTTTCCCAATTTTAATTTAACTTTTACATTTTTTTTATTCTTCTTTTTGTAATTTTAATAAACAAATAAATAAATAAATAAATAAAAAAAGACTGAAATTTTCTTTTTTTTTTCAAATTCAATATTATATTATTATAATTATTTTATTTTCTTATTGGAAACGTATTTTTTGTTCTATTTACTTTATTTTTTTGTTTTGTCACAAAGTAATATTAAAAGTACTGTTTTTTTTATTTGATTTTTTATAATAAAGAAAAAAAAAATAGAGAAAAATTTAATAAATAATTAAATGGTGGGTATAAAATAATAAAATTTAATTTATCAGTTTAATTGTTTCATTTTATTTATTTGTATAGATATAAATTATAGTTAAAGAATAAGATAAAAGAAAATAATATTTAATAAAACTATTCTTTTAAAAAAAAAAAAAATTAAAGAAATTAAATCAATAATTTAATAATTATCATTATTGTAATATTAATAAGAGCTATATTTCTATAATTTCTGAATGTTATTCCATCACTTGTTATTTCTTTATTATCAGTGTTTTGATGTGAATCAGATATGGATGAAGATTCATTTGATTCTTTTAATTCATTACTTTGAACAAGTGTTTCAACAACTCCCTTTGAATAATCTGGGGAATCTGGGTATTCAATACCAAATTGAGAAGCAATGTTTATACCTTTGTGTCTAATCCAACATTTTAATGAAATAATATACTTTTTATCGCATTCTGTATCATCACGATTAATTTGTTTTTCAAAGTCATTTATTGTATATTGAAGATCTTCAGCATCTGAGTAACCACTAACTCTTGGAAGAGTTAAATCCCAAGCAACATCATCTCTAATTAATTCAGCTAAAGAATCAATACGTGGGAAAAGAGCATCAACATGAAATGCTGTATTAATTAATCTAATAAATATATCTTTAAAAGTTTTTTCATTATCAGGATTCTTTCTAATATTATCCAAAATTGGTCTTGATGTACCAATATCATCTTCATCATATACAGAAGTATAAGTGTTGATGGAGGATGAAAGGTATTTACTAAGTTTACTACCACCAATACCAAATGAAAAGTGGAAATCACTGTCAAGGAATAACCATTTGCCATCATTACTATTCATATTTTTCATTATATAATAGTTACCAGGTCTATTCCAATAATTGTCAACAGCACCACTTACAAATTCCATAGCCATGTATTTAAGGAACATTTCAATATCAAGATTTAATGAACCACTCTTTGGGTATTCATTAATTTCTTTAAGGAAAGGAATTAAATATTGTTTAATCATATTAATATTTTTATCATAGGCTTGATCTTCATCAAGATCATCAATATCTCCACCTTTATAATAGTAAATATCATATTTTTTACTATATGGATCATTACCATAGTAACCTAAATCACCCCATGCAACTGGTGGATAATAATCTGCCTTAAACATTATATTTTCATTTGCAAATTTTTTACCATTATTTAAAGTCTCTCTTAAATATCTATTATTTGCTACATTATCGGATAAGTCAAATAAACCAATTGGATCACCATTAATATAAACTCTAGTAAATTTGTTTTGAGCACATGGAACACCAAGTGAATTTAATATATCAGAATAGATTTTATCTCTATTGTATATATTTATATACATATATTCAATTTCAATTTTAAAGATTTTAGTATTTTTATATTCATTAATATAATGAATATATCATTAGTTTGTTTACATTAAAAAATATACCTTAAATAAGTTGGATCCATATGTTCAGCTCTTAATTTAATACTAGTACGCTTATATAATTCTTTATTTTTGTCATTTTTTAAATTTGAAATCTTATAACTTAATTTAGAAGCATATTTAGTCTTTTGTTAAATATGAAAAAAAAAATAATAATAATGATTAATTTTTTATAGATACTTTATTATTTTAAATATATATATGTTGTATTTACAGTTTGTCCAGCAATACTTAATGTAGCATTTTTGAAAGATCTAACACTATATGGACTATATATATATATATATATTAGTTATATTATTTGATATTTTTGTTACATTAGGATTTTCTAGTTAACCTATGTAAAATTAAAAATTCATATATAATACATACGTAGCATAAATAAATTCAATATTATGAATTTTTTCATCGGAAGTTGGATCCTTATGAAGTGCTTTAATAGCTTTTGGATCACCATTAATAATAACAGTAGAAATACTGGTATCTTTACATAATTTATTATTAATAATTAAATTAATGAATATAGTTAATATTGATTTTTAGGATTTTTATAATAATATTTACCATCAAATAATTTTGAAGGACTAAAGTTTGGATATTTATCATATGCCTTTGGAAGATTTGGATGAGTTTTCACTGTAATTTTTCTATTAAAGAATTCATTTAAAGTTTCTTCCCCTGATTCTTTAACTCTATCGAACTCTTCTTGTACAACACCTTTGTCTGCTTCATTTGTATCGCTATAATCTATTGAATAAAAATAACGAACTGGTAAATCAATATCAATTGACACTTCATAAACAGGAAATTCATGTAATCCCATTGGGTATACTGTACTGCCAATGATTACAGATGGTTTACCCTTGGGTGCAATTATTCTGAAACTAACTATTTTAATTTTATAGTAAATAAATTTTTATATTTTATTATGATTATCATTATTTCTTTTTTTTTTTTAATATTATAGGTTTAAGAAATATATACCATTGGATAAAACTCCAGGCAGGAATGATAATAGTGGCAAATTCTTTATCTTCATTATGAAATATTATTCAAATGATATTTTTTAATTTATGGTATTTTTTAAATAAAATAAAAATGAAAATAAAATAGATTATATATATATATATATATTTATTATAAATAGAATATTAAAAAAAATTAGGATAATTAACATAAAATAACTAAAATTAATTTCATTTTAATATAATTGCTTAAGGGATTATAGTTAATAATAATGTAAATTATATCCCATTTAAAATAATTAATTTTTTTTTCATTTATTAGCTCTTTATATTTTATAAGTCAAAAAAAATACGTTTAAATAATAAAAAAAAAAAAAAAAAAAATCTCATAGTTTAACAAATTAAAAAAATTTTAATATTATTATAAAATAGAATTTGTCTTTATTATATTTAATTCTTTATTGGTTTATTTTAAATAAAAATTTATTTTTTTATTTTTTATAATTAGAAAATTTAAAATGATATAAAATAGAAATAATAATATTCATATGTTTTAATCTTTGACAATAAATATAATAATATTATTTTTATTATATATAGTATTATTATACTTTAATTATTTTAATGTATTTTCCTTATTTTAATCATACTAATAATTCATAATTTTTAATAATTATAAACAAATAAATTTCATTTCCATTTTTTAAGTTTTTAATGTTTATAAGATTTAATTATTAATTGTTAATTAATGAAATAAACAATTTTCAAATATTTTTTCATTTTTTTATTTTTTTTTTTTTTTGATTTATAGATTCAATTCTCTTTGCCATATATAAAGATTTTTACTATCTTATTACTTTTACTTTTAAATATAAACATAATATGAAATATTCATTCTTTAAAAAATACTATAATTGAAATAGTTATTTATTTATAAGAAATTATAAAGTTTTATTGGATAAAGATTTATGTAAAATACAAAGAAAATAATATTTTACAATTATTAATTTCTGTTTTTTTTAAAAAAAATACAGAAATACTTTATTACATTTTTTATAAAAACAAGTAAGGTTTATCTATAAAACATTATATTTTATTATAATATGCCTATTGAATGATATTTGTAGTATATAATTTAAGAGTATGTTAATTTTTTTTTTTTAGATTAACTAGTATTTTTTTCTCCTTATTTAAATCCTAACAGAATTCAGATCAGACTTGTTTTTATATACTAAAAATTTGTGGCCATAAAAACTTTAAAAAAGACATTGTTTTTTTTTTTTTTAGAGTATTTTTTTTTAATGTAGCGATTTATGCCTAACCATTTAAATTGAATTAATAAAAATTATGCATTTATTTTTCCATAAATTGATATAAAAATAAAATATAATGAATAAATCCATAATTTATAAATAGTGGATTAATTTATAAATTATGATTATATATACTTTAAAATTAAATATTTAACTAATTATCGATTATAAATAAAATTTTGAAAGGCTTATTTGTTTAATATAAATTGCAGAAATGTGTTTTCTTTAAAATACATTAATATTACACATATAAATATAATAAATACATTTAAATCAGATATATTTCATTCTCAAAAGCAACATAATTATTTCTATGATAGATGAATTAAAATCTAACCATCTACTACACTAATTTCAATAATAAAAAATTTGAGATATTTTATATAAATCAAAAAAAATAATTATATTTTTTTTCATAATGACTTTTTTTAATTGAAAAAAAAATTATATATATAATTATGATATATTTATATATCTTTCATTTTGAAATAAGATGTTAAGGAATATAATAATATTTTTAATTAAAAAAAAAAAACAGTAATGATTTATCTATTAATTCTCTTATCGAATATTATATCTAAAATAAAATATGTAATATTTAAGTCAAAAAAAATTAGGTTTTTTTTTTAAATTTAAAGTATTTAAGGTAGAATTTAATTTTTTAATTCTCCATTAATATATATAAAATGGAAAAATTCAAACAATTATTGCTTTTAACAAAAATAATAAAATATTTTTTATAATAATGTTAAATTCAGTCGTTATTATACTGAGTCTTCTCTTAATACAAATATGTAATATACTATTATAAATATTTTAATTACCTTATATTCAATTTATTTCATAATTTATTTATATTAAAAATATATATTTTCAAAAAAAATTTTTCATTATAGATAGTATAAATGGGGTCACTCTAAATATTATATGTTTTTCATACAGTGAAGATAGCCAGCCATTTACACCATTAGCTGACAGCTTTAATAATTATTCAAAAGAAAATAATTTAGATATCACAATAAAATTACATATGCTATCAAATTTAAATGTTACAAATAATATAGAAGATTATGTATCATTATTGGATTCACTTTTTAAAAAAAAGGATGAAAAATATGATATTTATTTTTATGAAACTACATTTATAACAGATTATGATTTATATCTTTTAGATTTAAAAAAAATAATCCCGGAAGAACATATTAAAATGTTTAATCCAGACTTTGTTGAACAATATTGCACAATCAATGATAAATTAATTGGTCTTGTAAATAACAAAAATAAAATATTAATTATCATTTCTTCTTTTATTTTTTAAAGTATTTTAAAATTGATTGTTATTATTATTATTATTATTATTATTATTATTACTATTATTTATATTTAATTATTTATTATGGAATTAAAATAGCCAGTGACATTAAGTTTTTCGGTTTTATATTCAAATAGAAATATTTTGAATAAATATAATAAAAATATTCCTAAAACATGGGATGAACTCTTAGACACAAGTAAATATATTTTAGAAATGGAAAGAACAAATTATAATAACACTGAATTAAGAGCTTATAACGGATTATTCAATGGTATCTATATAACGTTCATATCATATCATTATAAATAATCATTATAAATACCTATTATCAAAAAAAAAAAAAAATTAATTTATTCCATATAAATATATTATATATAATAATAATAATAATAATAATAATAATAATATTGCTATTAAATAATAATTTATTATATATTTAATAACATATAAATATAGATATCTGGGGTTCATATTCTTATTATGAATTTATATATTCATATAGAGATAGTAAGGATTCAAAATTTCCAGATTTTCAAAGCGAAACAACAATTAAAGCTCTTGAAATGATAAAAAAAATAAAAAATGAAATATCTTCAGGTTAATAACGGCTTAATAAACTTTATAATTGCTATAAATAATAATTATTTTAATCTTAAAATATTTGATGAATTTCAAGATTATATTTATTATTTATTATATATATTATATTTATTATATTTATTATATTTATTATATATATTATATAAATAATAATTAAAATAAAATAGATGAGGAATTTAAATCTTTAGAACCATATTCATTAACGCATTTAATATTTGGAACATCTATATTTATAAAATACTGGGTTCTAGCTGAACCATTATTAAGTACAGTTCATGAGCATTATGATATTTCATTAAATCCCGGTCATGATAAAAATATTTCAAGTTCTCGAATGATTGGTTATAATGTCGGGGTTAATAAAAACATAGAAAAATATAAAGATAAATTAAATGCTGCTGCTGAATTTGTTAAATATTCATTATCTTATGATTTTCAAAAAGAATTGTTTATTGATGGAAGATCAGTACCTGCCATATTCTCATTATTTGATGATGAAGATGTATGTAAAGTTAAAGATTGTGATATGTTTAAAAATATGCAGTTAATGCAAGAACCTGTTGTTGAGAATAATATAAAAAGTAATTTTAATAAAAAGTTTTTTAAATATGCTAATGAATATTTATATGAAAACAAAACTCTCAAAGAAACTCTATCGAATTTTGAGAGTATATCGAAAATTCACTACATTAAATTGGATTCATCAGATTCATATATTGGATTAATAAGTGTTATTATTATATCTGTTTTTTCTTTATTAATGATATTATCCTTAATAGTTCTTTTCATTGAAAATATGTCTCCTTATTTCGAATTTTTATCAATCGATTTATGGATATTAATAATATTTGGAATTACTACTACATTATGTTCATCCATAACATTAATAGGGGAAATTACTGAAATAAAATGTCAGATGAAAATATTTTTATTATCCATTGGATTAACAATGACTATTATTCCATTACAATATAAATTAATTGTTAATTTTCCAGAAAAAAACGGATTTTCAGAATGGGTCAAAAAATATAAATACATATTCATAATATTTTTTATTTTAATTGATTTATTGTTAAATGGATTATCATTTATAAAACCATATTATAATGCCAATATAGTATTCACGGATGAATTAAACTTTAAAACATGTGAATTAAATAACAGTTTTGGAAAAGTATTCATAAATTTAATTATTTTATATAAATTTATAACGTTATTAGTTACGGTGTTTCTTGTTTTTATTGAATGGAATATCAAAAGTACATTTTATGATATTAGATTTGTAACATACTCAATATATTCATCAATTTTATTAATAGTTATGTTTAATGTAATTAATATAATTAACTTCAATGATTATAAAACAGATTTTATACTAAATGGAATATTATTTTTAATTAATTCTATTTCCAATTACATTTTTCTATTTGGAAATAAACTATTCTTTGCATTTATGAAAAAGAAAAATGTAAAGATTGCATTTATTAACAAGATTAATAATCATTTTATTAATAATGATGAAGAAGAAGAAGAAGAATCAAGTACAAAAAATTATCCAGTAAATACAATTAGTACGAATAAAGATAATAATAATAACAGTAATTATGATAGCAATACATTTGATGAACAAAACACTTCACCTGTAACCTCATTAATATCAAAATTAGTAAACTATCATTTTGCAACTGAAACAAGTAGCGTTTATTCAAGTAAAGAAATTGAAACCAATTATATTCAATCAAAAAAAATGATGGAGATTTCTGAAATTAAAATATAATTCTAAAAACAATTATCATTATTATTATTATTTCATTTATTATTGTTGTTGTTTTTAAATAAATATGTATTAGTATAATAATTATAAATATAAATTATAAAATTGAAAGAATATATAATTAATTTTATATAATCATTTTATATATATATATTAATAATAATAAAGAAAATAAATTGTTCAAATTGCTTATATAAAGTATATAAAGTTAATCTTAAACTTTATAATTTTATTATTAAATAATAAAGTTTAATAAAGATTATATAATATATATGTAATTTGCTTTTAATCTTTTAAATTTTATCTTTAAGAATATTAACTTTAACATGGAAATTTTTTTATTATTAAAAAAAAAAATAAATATTTTATAAAAAATAATACTATTATTTTAATTTTTTTATTTATATTCTGTTTGTTTGTTTGTTTGTTTGTTATTAGTAAAGAATAATTTTCGAAAGAACAAAAATGAGAAATAGAATAATTATTGTATTAATTATTCTATTAATACAAATAAGTAATATAATATTTGTAAAGATTACTATTATTAATTCATTACTTATTTAAAAAAAATTTTTTTTTTAATATTTTTCTCTATTTATAGGCAATATTAATGGGATTATACTAAATGCTTTAGGATTTGTATATAGTGAAGATAGTCAAGTTTACTCACCAATTATAAATAGCTTTAATAATTATTCAAAAGAAAATAATTTAGATATCACAATAAAAATACAAATATTATCAAATTTAAATTCAACAGTTAATATAGAAGATTATGTATCATTATTGGATTCACTTTTTAAAAAAAAGGATGAAAAATATGATATTTATTTTTATGAAACTACATTTATAACAGATTATGATTTATATCTTTTAGATTTAAAAAAAATAATCCCGGAAGAACATATTAAAATGTTTAATCCAGACTTTGTTGAACAATATTGCACAATCAATGATAAATTAATTGGTCTTGTAAATAACAAAAATAAAATATTAATTATCATTTCTTCTTTTATTTTTTAAAGTATTTTAAAATTGATTGTTATTATTATTATTATTATTATTATTATTATTACTATTATTTATATTTAATTATTTATTATGGAATTAAAATAGCCAGTGACATTAAGTTTTTCGGTTTTATATTCAAATAGAAATATTTTGAATAAATATAATAAAAATATTCCTAAAACATGGGATGAACTCTTAGACACAAGTAAATATATTTTAGAAATGGAAAGAACAAATTATAATAACACTGAATTAAGAGCTTATAACGGATTATTCAATGGTATCTATATAACGTTCATATCATATCATTATAAATAATCATTATAAATACCTATTATCAAAAAAAAAAAAAAATTAATTTATTCCATATAAATATATTATATATAATAATAATAATAATAATAATAATAATAATATTGCTATTAAATAATAATTTATTATATATTTAATAACATATAAATATAGATATCTGGGGTTCATATTCTTATTATGAATTTATATATTCATATAGAGATAGTAAGGATTCAAAATTTCCAGATTTTCAAAGCGAAACAACAATTAAAGCTCTTGAAATGATAAAAAAAATAAAAAATGAAATATCTTCAGGTTAATAACGGCTTAATAAACTTTATAATTGCTATAAATAATAATTATTTTAATCTTAAAATATTTGATGAATTTCAAGATTATATTTATTATTTATTATATATATTATATTTATTATATTTATTATATTTATTATATATATTATATAAATAATAATTAAAATAAAATAGATGAGGAATTTAAATCTTTAGAACCATATTCATTAACGCATTTAATATTTGGAACATCTATATTTATAAAATACTGGGTTCTAGCTGAACCATTATTAAGTACAGTTCATGAGCATTATGATATTTCATTAAATCCCGGTCATGATAAAAATATTTCAAGTTCTCGAATGATTGGTTATAATGTCGGGGTTAATAAAAACATAGAAAAATATAAAGATAAATTAAATGCTGCTGCTGAATTTGTTAAATATTCATTATCTTATGATTTTCAAAAAGAATTGTTTATTGATGGAAGATCAGTACCTGCCATATTCTCATTATTTGATGATGAAGATGTATGTAAAGTTAAAGATTGTGATATGTTTAAAAATATGCAGTTAATGCAAGAACCTGTTGTTGAGAATAATATAAAAAGTAATTTTAATAAAAAGTTTTTTAAATATGCTAATGAATATTTATATGAAAACAAAACTCTCAAAGAAACTCTATCGAATTTTGAGAGTATATCGAAAATTCACTACATTAAATTGGATTCATCAGATTCATATATTGGATTAATAAGTGTTATTATTATATCTGTTTTTTCTTTATTAATGATATTATCCTTAATAGTTCTTTTCATTGAAAATATGTCTCCTTATTTCGAATTTTTATCAATCGATTTATGGATATTAATAATATTTGGAATTACTACTACATTATGTTCATCCATAACATTAATAGGGGAAATTACTGAAATAAAATGTCAGATGAAAATATTTTTATTATCCATTGGATTAACAATGACTATTATTCCATTACAATATAAATTAATTGTTAATTTTCCAGAAAAAAACGGATTTTCAGAATGGGTCAAAAAATATAAATACATATTCATAATATTTTTTATTTTAATTGATTTATTGTTAAATGGATTATCATTTATAAAACCATATTATAATGCCAATATAGTATTCACGGATGAATTAAACTTTAAAACATGTGAATTAAATAACAGTTTTGGAAAAGTATTCATAAATTTAATTATTTTATATAAATTTATAACGTTATTAGTTACGGTGTTTCTTGTTTTTATTGAATGGAATATCAAAAGTACATTTTATGATATTAGATTTGTAACATACTCAATATATTCATCAATTTTATTAATAGTTATGTTTAATGTAATTAATATAATTAACTTCAATGATTATAAAACAGATTTTATACTAAATGGAATATTATTTTTAATTAATTCTATTTCCAATTACATTTTTCTATTTGGAAATAAACTATTCTTTGCATTTATGAAAAAGAAAAATGTAAAGATTGCATTTATTAACAAGATTAATAATCATTTTATTAATAATGATGAAGAAGAAGAAGAAGAATCAAGTACAAAAAATTATCCAGTAAATACAATTAGTACGAATAAAGATAATAATAATAACAGTAATTATGATAGCAATACATTTGATGAACAAAACACTTCACCTGTAACCTCATTAATATCAAAATTGGTTACTTTTCACTTTGCAACTGAAACAAATTGTATTAATGTAAATAAAGAAACAGAAACCAACTTCGATCAATCAAATAAAATGATGGAGATATCTAATATTAAAATATAATTCTAAAATCATTCATAATTATTATTACTATTTAGTGATATTGTTTTTTAACAAATAATTTATTTCATAAAAATATAAAAAATATTTTTATATTAATTTAATCTAAACAAATATTATTTATAATTCAAAAATAATATTTAAAAAAATTTTTTTTTTTTGATTACTATTAATTTTAAAAAGGAATTAGATATAAGTTTTTCTTTTTTAAGAAAAAAAAATATTGAATAATCATGTATTTTTTATGATTAGAATATAAAAAAAGGTAATTTTTAACTTCATAACTTAATAAATAAAATAGTCAACAATATTTCTATTAAATAGAAAAGCTGAATAAAATGGATTTTTATAAAGAATTTTAAAAGCATTACTAATTATTTAAAAAAAAAAAATCTTTATAAAAAAATTTTTTTTACAAAAAAGGGAAAAATAAATAATTTAAAATAATTATATAAAATTAGATATAATTAATAAATAATTTATTTTCAATTTAATAAAAAGGTGAAAGAAAAGGAAAATTTTAAGTTTGTAAAACATTTTTAATGCTGTGAAATGTTTTGTTTAAATTAATTATAATTAATCTTTATATAGTTGAAATTTTTGATCATCACTTTATATCTTATATAAATATATTATAAAATTAGTATTATTAATTTTAAAATTGCTATTGAAATTATTTATGTTATAATTTAAAAATGTAAATAAATAAAAGTAAATAATATGGTAGGTAATAATAATTTGGCCAAATTTTGTGACGGTAAAATACGTGGTAAAAGAAAAATTCAGAATCTAATATGTAATAATTTTTATTTTCCACCCGAATTAATTTTTAGATTTATAAAAGAGAATAACTTCAAGAATTTAGAATATATTCAAAATTATTATATATTTGATAATAACTTTATTTTGAAATTATTATTGATATATCAAACTAAGAGAGCTCTAAATCAGAAAGATTTAGTTGAATTAATTTCAAATGAAAAATATAAAATCAACTTAGACATAAAAGATGAACAAGGTGAGACACCATTAACATTAGCTTGTTATAAAAGAAATAAATCAATTATCAATATTTTGTTAAATCTTGGTGCAAATGTAAATAAAACAAATGATAAAGAAATTTACCCATTAGCTATTGTTGTTAAAGACAAAAGAAAAATTGTTAAAAGATTAATTGAATATGGAGCAGATGTTAATATTTTTGATACCTATGGTGAAACACCTTTAATTATTGCATGTAAAACTAAAAAAATTGACATGTTACAATGTTTAATTGAACATGGTGCAAATGTTAATAAAATAAATAAAAAAGGCGAAATACCGTTAAATGTTGCCTGTAAAAATTGTCAAATACAAATTATAAAACAATTAATTAAAAATGGAGGAAAAATCAATTATGAAGATGATCAAGGAGGAATACCATTGATATTAGCTTGTCAGAATGGTGATCTAACTATAGTGAAATATCTAATAAGTGAAGGTGCAAATATAAATCAAAACAATAAAAATCATGATACTCCTTTAACAGTAGCTTGTAAAAATTGGAAAGAAGAAGTTATTCATTATTTAATTGATCAAGGAGCTAACGTTAATCAAGAAAATAAAAATGGAGATACACCTCTAATGATTATTTGTAAAAATTGTAATAATTCTTATAAATCTTTTTATTCTCAAGCTTATCTAGACATTGTGAAACATTTAGTGGATAAAGGTGCTGATATAAATAAAAATGACATTAATCATAATAATGTTTTAGATATTGCCTATAATAAAATACACAAATATAAAGCAAAAGTTGTAAAATATTTAATTGATAATGGTGCGGTAATTCATGAAACAATTTGCACCAAAATTATAATTGATACATGTGAACAAAGTAATCTGGAAACTTTGAAAAGTCTAGTTAAAAGAAATATTGATGTTAATGTAGAAGATGATAATGGAAATACTCCATTACTGATATCATGTCGACAAGATAATGGTAATAATTTTTCAATTGTTGAATATTTAATTGCCCATGGTGCAAATATTGATCAAACAAATAAACATGGTGATTCCGCTTTAATAATTGCATGTCAAAGTGAAAATGAGAAAATTGTAAATTATTTAATTGAACTAGGTGCCGATATTAATAAGCAAAATAAAGATGGTGATACTGCGTTGATAAAAGTGTGTGATAATGGGAATATAAGTATAATATATCAATTAATTGAAAAGGGGGCTAATATAATGCATGAAAATAAGGATGGAGATACACCATTATTAACAGCATGTAAAAACTGTAATAATTCCGATTCTGAAAACTATTTTAAAATAATAAAAAAGTTATTAGAAAAAGGTGCTGGAATAGATGTTAATAAATCTAACAGAAATGGAGAAACAGCTTTACTAGCTGCATGTAAAAGAAGGTATAGGAAAAGTAAAATAGTAAATTATAATTATAAAGATGAAAATAATAAAGAAGTCCAAAAACAGCAAAGTTATGATAAAAATGACATCACCCAAAATTATGTTAAAATTCTAAATCTTTTAATGGAACAGGGAGCCAATATCAATGTGGAAGATGTTTTTGGAAACACTCCATTACATGCTTCCTGTCGTCGAACTAATTATAATGATACTATTGTAGATTATTTAATTCAGCATGGAGCTGATATTAATTTTGAAAATAAATATGGACAAACACCATTAATTATAACTTGTATGGATGAATTGAAATCTAATATTCAATTTTTAATTGATCATAAAGTTAACATAAATTATGTCAATAAGGATGGTGATTCAGCGTTAATTGTTGCCTGTCGCAAAGAAAATTATAATATTATTAAGATTCTAATTGATCATGGAGCTAATATACAGCAAGAGAATAAATATGGAGATACACCCTTATTAATTTTATGTAAAAATTGTACCCTTTCAAATGAAAATAATTCATTAAAAATAATCAAATATTTTATTGAAAAGGGAGAAGACATTAATAGATCCAATAAGAATGGTGATACTCCTTTAATGGTAGCGTGTGAAAGTCAATCAACCAACCTTTTAAGTGATGATGATGATGATGACAGTGATAACGATTTCATTACATTTAATTATAATGATATCACTAATGATTTTACCAAAAGAAGTGCAAAATTAGTTAAATATTTAATTGATAATAGTGCAAATACCAGTATAACAAATAAAAATAATAAATCTGCTCTAAATATAGCTATTGAAAGTAAAGATCAAGATATAATTGAATGCTTCAATGATTTTAGATAAGGAATAAAAATTATTATGGAATAATAGCAATATTTAGAATAACAGATTTTTTAAAGCGAATATAAAAATTAAAAAAAAAATGACTAATTAACATTATTAAATATTTTTTTAAAAATAAAATTTATATAATAAAATTTACTATAAATAATAATAATAATAAAATTTATGAAAGCTATAGTATATATGTAATACCATTATACTAATATTTCTTTCATACTTTGTACAAAATGATTTATTCTTTGTATATAACATTATTAAAACTATAAAAAAATAAATTTAAAAATGAAATATTTATCTATATATTTATCTTATATATAAAAATTGAAATATTGATAACCATTTACTTATAAAAAGAAATGATCTTTTATTATCATTTATAAAATGATAATAAAAGTTTTTAGGGTTATTTCCCTAACCCTTGATTTAAATAGTCAAAATTTTAAATCTTAAAACATATAGTAAAAACTCTGAATTTAATAATATATTTAAACCCTAATTTTTTTGAATCATTAGTTTTTTTGTTATTGTTTTTTATTTTTTTTTTTTATATTATTTGATTATCTTTTTTTCTCGATAAGAAATTCTCATATTTTATATTTTATGAATTTAATATATGAATATTCAAAGTTTGATGCTATTTTCTTTAAAACTATAGAAATAATTATATGATTTTATATCCAAACTTTTTGAAAAAAATTTTTAAAAGCATAATATATATATACATTGGATATATATTTTATTTTATTTCTAATTGCTATAATTTTTCTTTCTATTATAATATAATATTATTATATTATTATGTGAAGTAAGGTATACAAAGGTGATTACTTTAGAACCATGTAATAAATGATAATACTATATTTAATGTTGTGTCATAGATGTCAAAATAAATATGGTATATTTTATCAGAGAAATAATAAGAAATCAACCCAAAAAATTGTAAAAAGAAATGTAAAATACTAAGAAATCAAAAATTATTAAAAGGTTTCTATCTCCACAGTGAATGAAGGATATAGTTAAGAATAAAGTACATGTCCCAAAACTGGTATTAAAATAGAGTTATTGTGAATCATTTCTTTATGTAGATAATAAAGAAAATACTATAGAAATATTAATTACATTTTTTATAATTAAATATCTTCAATAATCAAAAATAAAAAAAATAATCATTATTAATAATAAAAAAAGAGAAAAGTATATATAATATTTAAAAATAGTTAACTTTTTATTATAATTAAAAAAAAATAGTTTATACAATTAATAATAATAATACTATATATTATTATTATTTATTTATTTATTTATTTATTTATTTATTTATTTTTTACAGCTTGAACCACCTCCTATTTTATTTTTTTCTTTTTCTTTTTTATTTATATTAAAAACTTTATTTATTATTATTTTTAATTATTTTTAAATTAAAAATTTAAAATGAAACAAAAATTAATAAATCGGTGACACTCAAAATCTTAAAAATATTTTATATAAATTGCTAAATAAATTAACATTTTTTCTTCAAAAAAAAAAAAAAAATATAAAAAATAAAAAGAAATATTAATTATTATTTTAAATAAATATAAAAAAACTTTATTTAAAATTAAAAGATATTTTTTAAAAAAAAAATGAGTAATTATTCATTTTTACTTACAATAGTTGTTGTTTTCAACTATTTATTATCATTTGCTTCTGCAGAAAATAATTATTATATAATTTCTATTCAAAGAAGTAAAAAGGATAAGGAATATGACGATGAAAGTTTTAGGGTTCAACAAGAAATTTCAAAACTTGTCAACGATAGAATGAATGATATCTATGATATTGTTTCTGATAATAAGGATTCATACGAATTAGAGGATGGATCACTTGACAAAAATTTAAAAGAGTTGGATGAAACTTCTCACTTAAGAAGACGCAGTGAAAGTACTGATGATAAAGAAGTAAAGTTTAACTTTTTTAAAAACCATAGAAGAAATAATTTAGAAAGTGAAAGTGAAAGTCACCATTCTATATCTTCTACAAATTCAACATCATCTTCTCCAAATGCTAATTTAGAAAATGAAAAGGTTGAGTATATTCCATTAGAATCTAAAATAGTTAGTCCTATTTGTCCAGTATTAAATTATTATGCTATTCGTGCATATCTTTCTGATGACATTGTTGAAGAAATTAAAAAATTACCAAATGTCATAGATGTTGAAGAAAACATAAAAGAAGAATCCCATTTTAAATTTTATAATGAAGAAGAAATTTTAGATGAAACAAAATGGAGTAGATTAGGCGTCTTAGAAAATGGATTTGATTATGATCTCAGATTTAGTCATTTATCATTAATTTCTCAAGGCAAATATATTGAAAAGGATAAATCATTTTATGATAACAATTATTATTATCCATCGTCTGCTGGTGAAGGAATTGATATTTTCATTATTGATACTGGATTACATACATCAGAAAGTAAATATGACTTTACTAATACTGATGAAAGAACCATATCATGTGATGCTGTATGTGCTAACAGTAGATGTAGAAATACTTATGAAAGTGAGAAATTAGATTGTGATGGAGGTTTTAAAGGCAAAATCGATTATTACCATGGAACTTATGTATCAGCTGCAGCAGCAGGATTAGTTAATGGTGCTGCGAAAAAAGCTAATATTCATGTCATAGCAACAGATGCTTATATAGAAGATGCTTTAGCAGCTATGGATTACATTAAAATGAATGGAAAACCACACAAAACTGTTATTAATATTTCTCGTGGAAATAACTATTACATTATGTCATCTAATAATAAATTGAAAGAATTAGCAAATTATAGTTTTATAACATTTGTTTCTGCAGGTAATTCCAATATTGATAGTTGTGATATCTCGTATTCAGGTTACGAAGGTGTAATACCAATTGGTGCTACTGATAATGCCCTTCTTACCACATATAAAACAATGGAAGATATGTATAAAAAAGCTTCTTATTCAAACTATGGTTCATGTGTTGTTTTACATGCACCAGGAACATTAAGAATAACAAATAATCCATCGGATAATGGTTTAATCACTAAAGAAGGAACTTCCTTTGCATCTCCACTTGCTGCAGGTGTAGCAGCAACAATTATGTCAGAAAATTCAAAAATTGAATTTGATTTTGAATTAATGAAACAAACATTAATAGATCTTTCATTAAAGGATGTTATTAGTGAAATGAATAATAGAACACCAAATCGTTTTCTTAATAATGGTAAACATTCAATATATCAAGGACCAAGATGTGATGATCCATCTGGTGAATATTCCTGTGAAGATGGATGTTGTTCTAAATTTGGTCATTGTATTGATGTTAATACAAAATTCAATCGTTCAAAAGATTTATGTAATATAAGTAGTGAATGCCAAAGTGAATTTGGTATTTGTTATCCTTTAAAATGCAATAGTAAGTATGGTAAAGATGCTTGTTCTAGTAATGAATGTTGTTCTAAAGAGGGAACATGTGTCACAATTACAAACAGTCAAAATAGTAAATGTTTAATAGAAAATGGTTGTATTTACAAATTTGGAGGTAATTGCATAACATGGAATTTAAATAACATAGATAAAGTTGATAAAAAATATCATGATATTATTTATGATCATAACTGTAAGCTTGAATTAAAACCATTTGAAAATTGTGTATTCAAGTATTATGATGATGATAAAAGATATAATTATATTTCAGAATTAGAATTAAACGAAATATGTGAAGAATACAATAAAAATAATTGTAGAGAATTCTTTAAATCACCATTTACATTTGCACCAAGTTGTGGAAAAGTTTCATCAATATATAAATATCCAGAAATTCCAGAAGATAAAAAGTCAAGATTTGAAATTGCAGAAAGAAATCTTATGTGTGCAAAGAAGAATGGAAATGAAGATATAAATGATTATTGTGATATTTCATACAAATTCTATGTTGATGGATATGATGATATATATGATGATAAAAGCTTTAAAGATGAATGTAAATATTATGAATGTCGTGAAAGTTTATATGAATATTATTTAGCTTTGTATAACATGGTTCCAAATCCAGATTATAGAAATATGGTAAATTATATGAAATCAGATAAATGTATTTCTCAAGATCTTCGTTATATAACAACAACAACTACTACCATACCAGATACTACTACCATAATTGACACTACTACTGCCATACCAGATACTACTACCATAATTGATACTACTATAATTGATACTACTATAATTGATACTACTACTGCCATACCAGATACTACTACCATAATTGACACTACTACTGCCATACCAGATACTACTACCATAATTGATACTACCATAATTGATATTACTACTGCCATACCAGATACTACTACCATAATTGATACTACCATAATTGATATTACTACTGCCATACCAGATACTACTACCATAATTGATACTACCATAATTGATATTACTACTGCCATACCAGATACTACTACCATAATTGATATTACTACCACACCTACTCCTATTAAAACCACAACAACTACTACTACTACTACCACACCTACTCCTATTAAAACCACAACTACTACTACTACAACTACATCAACTACTACCACACCTACTCCTATTAAAACCACAACAACTACTACTACTACTACCACACCTACTCCTATTAAAACCACAACAACTACTACTACTACCACACCTTCTCCTATTAAAACCACAACTACCACCACTACAACTTCAATTAAAACTACGACTACCACTACAACCAAAACTAAGACTACTACAACTACTACTATTAAAAAGGTTCCAACCTCTACTGTAAGTGGAAGATGTGGTCCAGAATATGGTGCATGTCCTAGAGCTAGCGATTGTTGTAGTAAGTGGGGATACTGTGGTACCTCATCAAAGCACTGTGAAGAAGGATGTCAAAGTGAATTTGGTAAATGTTTAAATACAAAGAAAACAACAACAACAACAACAACAACTAAAACTAAAACAACTAAAACTACAAAAACATCAAGTACCAAGAAACCAACCAGTACTAAAAAGATTCCAACCTCTACAGTAAGTGGAAGATGTGGTTCAAAATATGGTAAGTGTTCTAAATCTAGTGAATGTTGCAGTCAATATAATTATTGTGGAACTACTTCCGAATATTGTGGTAAAGGATGTCAATCTGATTTTGGTAAATGCTATTAAAATGTCAAACTTCCATCTAAACTAAAACTAATTAAAAAAGAAATAAATAAATTTTAAAATAATTATATTTACTAAATATAAAAGGAAATATAATTAATTTAATTATCAATAATTAATACATTTAAAAATCAAAAATTAAACTACAAAATAAAATTTGTTTTATTAACAACTTTAATAAAAAAATAAATAAATATTTATAAGAAAAACAAAAAAATAGAAAAAATAAAAAAAAAAAAACTAAATATTCATTAAATAAAATAAAATAAAATAAAAATATGAATTAAAATAAAGATAAATTAATAAAATAAAAAATAAAAAAAAGATTTAAAGATGTTTATATTAATAGTATTTTAAAGTAATTTATATAATATTGTAGTATTTCAATTTAAATGTAATTTTTTTTTTTTTTTTTTTTTTATAAATCGTATCATTAGTTGTTGTATTTTTAATTTGTGTTAAATGAATTTTTTTTTATGTTACTTTTTTTTTAAAAAATAAAAAGAAATTCATTTTACATATTGCTAAAAATAAAAAAAAAAAAAAAACAATGGTGTTTCTTTTAAAAATAAAAAGTTATATTTTTTTCTAAACCTCTTTTAATTTAAAGGTTAAAATATTTAAATTATTTTATTATATAATGTATGAGTGTTATTATTTGATATAAAAAATATAGAGTGATCTATAATATTAACAAGTTAAAATAATAATAAAAAAATTATTTATTACTAAATTTTAACTTTTTTTTTTTTGAAACAATTTTATATTAACTTAATGATATTGAGATTTTATATAAAAGCATATTAAATTAAAATATTATATGAATAAAAGAATATAATAATAAATAATTTCAATAAATAAATATATATATACATATATTTATAATTTCAACCATAATATTTATTATTTACATTAAAAAAAATAATAGAGTTTTTTTTTATTATGCTATTTTTTAATTAAATTTTATGTTGTGTTTTTCATTGCTATAATTTAAATAATATATAAATATGAAATAAAAAGATAGGAAGCCTTATTAATGCTTGATAACAGTAATAACTTTAATTACTTTTTTAACTGCTATTTTTCTAGTAGTGGTTGTTGGTTTTTTTATAGTTGTAGTTTTTCTAGTAGTGGTTGTTGGCTTTTTTGTGGTTGTAGTCTTTTTAGTAGTAGTGCTATTTTTAGTTGTTGTAGTTTTTCTAGTAGTGGTTGTTGGTTTTTTTGTGGTTGTAGTTTTTCTAGTAGTGGTTGTAGTTGGTTTTTTTGTGGTTGTAGTCTTTTTAGTAGTGGTTGTAGTTGGTTTTTTTGTGGTTGTAGTCTTTTTAGTAGTGGTTGTAGTTGGTTTTTTTGTGGTTGTAGTCTTTTTAGTAGTGGTTGTAGTTGGTTTTTTTGTGGTTGTAGTCTTTTTAGTAGTGGTTGTAGTTGGTTTTTTTGTGGTTGTAGTCTTTTTAGTAGTAGTGCTTTTTTTAGTTGTTGTAGTTTTTGCATCTCTTTGAGAAACAATTATAGAATTATTTGGATCTTTTTTTGGAATACTACCAGCTAAAAACAATAATATATATATTAATACAAATTAAATTTATTATTTTTAAAATGTTAATATTAAAAAAGGATAAATATAAAATTATTATATAAATAACATTAATTATTTCTTACCAAGATTTGTTTTAGATCCATTATCACAATTATAACCGTAACCTAATTGCTTTAAATCATCTTTAATATTAAAGGTACAAGTATAACCAAATCCTTTTTGTTCTTCAACCATGGTTTTAACTTGTTCATTAAAACTACCATAATCACCATAATGAATAGTAAATACGACTTTTCCTTGTTTTGGGAAATCTTCATACTTGGCACAAACATTTTTTGACATGGAACAACTTTCAACTATAGCAAAATCAAAATCGTTCACTAAACGAGGAGCAATACCAGCAACATTCTTTAAACCAATTGAAATGCCTAATTGATGTGCCATTGCTGATAACCATTTAGCAAATACATAAGCATCTTCCTTTGTAAGAGGATCCTTCCATCTTTTAGTAACAATATCATGATTGTAAGCACCTAAACAATCAACTTCTAAAGCATCACAATTTTTTTCGATAGCTACTTTCATACGATTTTTAATTAATGGAGCAAGTAAATCCTTTTTACGATAATCAATCCAATATTCACTAAATCTAGTTTCACCATCTTTATCCGGAATTAATCCTGGGGTATTCCAGTATTGATCAAAATCATCACGATGCTTTTCAATTGTACCACCTGAAAAATAGCAAATAACTTTTTTTCCATTTTTATGGAGAGTATTAATAAATTCTTTACGAGTATTAACATCAACAGTTAAAACTTTTTCCTTTGCTTTTAGTCTTTTTTTTATTTTTATTCATAAAATATAATAAATTATATAATCAAATTTATTATTAACGTTAGTATGTATTTATTAACACAAGCAAATAGTTTTTATAGAGAGAACTTCTTTAATGTATATTCGTTTTTTTACTTTCTATTAATAAATTTATAAGTATATTATATATATATATCCTTTTTATTTATTTATTTATTATTATTATTGCAACTTACATTTCAGATTCTTTAACATTAAGAAGATAATTCCAAGAAATACCTGGTGTTGGAGTCCAGATTGATTTAACTTGATTTACTAATATAAATAAAGTAATTAAAACTAATAATTTTAATTTCATTTTAAATGTAATTTTATCAATATTTATTCTATTATTATTTATTCTATTATTCTATTTCTTCTATTTCTATATATTTTGTTTTAATTTATTATATATTATATTTTAAAATTTCATTTCAAAAAATTATTGAAAGAATGTATTACTTTTTATTTTAAATTGACCTTTAATTACAAAATTGAAGGAATTTATTTTCTTTATATATTCTCTAAAAATATATATAATAAAATTTTATATTATTAGGCCCTACTATTGTTATTAATTTTGGATGAAACAAATTTTTAAATCCTTTATTATTATTATTATTATTATTATTAATAAATTAAACTACGGTCAAATGAAAATGGTTGTACAATCTTAAAATAAAAAAAAAAAGTGTATGTATTAAAGATTTGAAAAATTTAAAAAAAAAATCTGGAAAACAAATTAAAGATTTTTCTTTAAATTTAATATTCTTTCTGTCAAATTTTAAATGTAATAATAACTTTTAAATAATTACCCTTTATTAATGTTGATACTAGTTTATTATTATTATTATTATTATTATCAGTATTATTGTTATAAAATAGTTTTTATTCGAGTATCAATCTCTTAATATTTATTAGATACGATTCAAAATTTTAAATATTATATAATAAAAACTGTTTAATTATATTGTAATATATTGTAATATACTGTAATATATTAAAAGATAAATATAAATATTTACCATAAACTGTAAAATTTTATCTCCAATGATCATCATCAAATAGAAATTTAATAAAAATAAAGTTTACACTTTTTACTTTTATAAACAATTTGTGTAACAATTGAGTGAAGATCATCAACTTTTTTAATTATTTAAATAAATAAATTTTATTCTAGTTTAAAATGTAACACATTCTTTTAACAGCATTATTACAAAAAAGCAATAGGAAGAATAAACTGAAAATAAAGTATATAAGAGTAAAATTAAAAAATATTAATTAGTTATCATTATTTATATAATTATATATTTAAAACTAGCGTTAGTAGTGCATTTGAATTAATAATTTTTATTTATATTTTTTTTATTTCATTCTTAAGTTATATTTGATGAGTTTACTATTATTTATATTTCTATTATAATTATAATATTATAATATCAAAAAAATAATTTTTTTCTTAATAATAATCTTATTAATTATATAACAGAGATGTATAATAATGAAATTTGATTTTTATTGTACTTTAACAAATTAAAAAAAAATATCAAAGATGTTATTTATTTTTATGTTTTTTCGGCAAATCGGACAACTCTTTCTAAATTTCAAAAATTCATTTATACATGTTTTACAGAATACATGACCTAAATTATGAATGATTTAATAAAAATAATAAAATATTGAGTAAATGGTATTATAGAAAAAAAGTAAAAGATAAATTTATATATATATTTATCTTATGAATTATCATGAAATATTTAATAATTATAATAATATAATTATCTTATGAATTATTATGACATACAACAGCGTAAATATATTAAACATAAAAATAATATATAAATTTTAAATTAAACAATTCTATTTTTAATAATGGATAAGAAAAAAAAATATTTACCACAAATTGTAACACTTAATTTAGTATCTTTTGAAGCTTTTTCAAGACATATTGGGCATTCAATACTTATAACTTCATTTTTCTGTTCAACTTCCTTATATTCATATAAATGAATATAAATACCGAGTACAAAAACATTATTTTCAATTATATAATTATTATTAAATTTTGGATTAATCTTTAATAGATCTTCTTTCTTAAATAATTTTTTCAGTTTGACACTATTATTTCCTATTTTCATATGTTGTAATAAATCTGGAGCTTTATTGATTTTCATAAATTTATTATAATATAGTTGATAATATAAATTTTAAAGTTAAATTTAATCTTTAAAAGTAAACAAGTAATAGTAATTATGGTAATCAATAAAAAAAATACCTTTTGCAATAAAACAAGAAAAATCATTCATATTACGAATACTGATCACACAACTAGCGAAATTAAAATCCATTTCTTCCGCTAGTGAGAAATAAGGTACTGAATAAAATTTTAAGGATAAATATTCATCTTGATCATTATATAATTTAATTTTCCTTGTTTTTTTTTTAAATTATATACATTATATGAAAAACGTTAGTGATGTTCATAATTGAATATAAAATAATTTTTATAAAATATTTATAATATTATTTTTAAAAAGTACCATTTATATCCTGAAGTAATAATTTCTGAACTAAATATATTTTGAAAATTATGACAATAATCAATATCCCATTCAAAATAATCGTTTTTGTAATTTTTTACTTCGGTACCTTTACTTTTAACCAATTTATAAATTTCATTTTTATATTGCTCTATTATATAAAAAAATAAATATATATAATATATTTATATTTAAACATTAACAAAATTATGTTATATATTTATAATATTTTTATAGTATTATTCTATATAACCTGTTTTTAACTCGGTATTTTTATTATTTAACTGTGAAATTTGATCTTCACATTCTTTAATATAAAACTCTTTTGCTTTTAATTCATTTATTAATTCATTTCTTTCGTTATTCATATTGATTTTTTGTGAGTTAAAATCTTTTTTAATTTTTTCTAACTCTAATTTTATATTTCTAATATCTTTCTTTTCACACTCAAGTAATGTTTTTTCTTTTATTAATTGTAATTTTTCTTTTACTAACTTTTCACATTCATCTTTTATTTCATTTTCTTTTATCCAAATATTTTCTTTTTCAACTTTTAATTCATTTTTTTTCTTACAAATAATTTCATTTTCAGCCTTTAATTCATTTTTTTTCTGACAAATAATTTCATTTTCAACTTTTAATTCATTTTTTTTCTGACAAATAATTTCATTTTCAACTTTTAATTCATTTTTTTTCTGACAAATATTTTCTTTCTCAGCCCTTAATTCATTTTCTTTTTGATAAATAATTTCTTTTTCAGCCCTTAATTCACTTTCTTTTTGATAAATAATTTCTCTTTCTTTTTTCAGTGCATCTTTTTCATTCTTTATTATTTCTTTTTCTGCTTCATTTTCCCATTTCTCCATTCGTTCCTTTTCTATTTTTTTCTGCTCTTCAGATTCTTTTATTTTTGAGTTTTGATTTTCTTTTATTTTAATAAAGTTTTCTTTTGAGGAGGGCTGTTTATTATAAAAACATAAATATAAATTCAGTATAATTTTTTCAGTTTTCAACAAAGATAAATCTTGTGTTTTTATAAACTTGTCAAATTCAATACATCCGTTATTCTTATTTACACATTGTATTAATGGTAATGCTATTATGATTATTATAAAAACAATGTAACTTTTGTATTTTAATAATATCATTAAAGATTGATAATAAAATGCTATATTTTATAAATTTAAATTTTATTTAAATATTTTTTACCTTTAGCTACATAACAAGAGTTACTATTTTCACTTTGTAAAGAAAAAACACAGTTAAAATATAAATTTCTATTAGATGGCATATTAAAAAAATTCCATTTTTGAAGTTGGATTTTTACATAACCATTCCAATCTTTATAAAACATAATTAACCTAAAAAATATATGTATATATTATACAATATTATTTTAAAAATTAATGGAAATTAATTAAAATAATTCACGTATGCATTTACCATTCTTCATTATTTAAGATAAATTTTGGACTTTCAATACCATATTTATCAACTTCATTTATATTATCAATGGTCCATTCATAATATCCTTCATTTTCAAGTACACAATTGTTTTCATTTTGAGGGATTAAGCTTTTTAATTTATTAATATAATTAGCTATATAATTTTATAATAATATATTTATATGGTATTATTTACATATGTAAAAATTACTTTTAGTATATATATATATGTTAGTAGTAAAATATTAAGTATATATATTATTTATATCCACCTTTACTATCTATATATATATAAATATAAATTCCCATTATTAATTTATTATTTTTTCCTAATAAGGGTTGAATCAAACTTTTAAAATCCTTTTTTGAAATATCTTTTTTATAATCTTTTTCGTTTTCTGTATTGTAATAGTAATATGAAAAAGCTATATAATATTTAAAGATTTTTTTTTCCTATTAGTAATATTAAAAATATTTTTATATTATGAGTAATATATAGTATTTAACCATATAAGTAATAATTACGTTGTAATAATACATATTGGTCAAGATTATCTTTATTTCTAATTAAAATATTAGATTTTATCATGAATTCTTCATTATTTATGTTTCTAAGGTATATATATAATTTTTCAATAGATGAATAATATAATAATTGAACTTTCCTTTTTTTATAATATTTATTAAATAAATGATGTTATATATTTGTATATATATACTCAATATTAATAAATATTTAATAAAAATCTTTATAAAAACACAATATATATATATATTTTTCGATAACTACCATTTATAACTTCCAATTTTAAATTCTGAACTAAATATATCCTTATTCTCCTCAAAGTTAAATTCAAATTCATAATAACCTTGATCTTTTAAATCCAATTTCATATTATTTATTGTTTCATTATCATTTTCAATAGTATTTTTTAACTTTAGTATATGTTCATTATCTTTCTCTAATGTTATTTTTTATTGATACATATAAATTAAATATCAAGTATTTGAAACAATAAATATTTACAGTTTAAATATTATTATTATTGTTTTTCTTTTATTAACATAAATATACCTTTTTCATTTTCAATATTTACTAAACAAATAACAGAATAATTTTTAATTGAATAATAGGACAGGGGTTTTTCATTATCTAAGTGTTTGTAATTATAGATAAGTATTTGATTTTCGGGTAAAATACACTTTTCTCCTTTTATTCGTAATTTAAGTTGTTCAATGGTATCTTCTTCATTAGCATTTAATATAAAATCACCATCATATATATTTTTAATAATAATATTCATTTTTTATAATAATTATTTTATCTCTCTTTATTCCTAAAGTTAAACTATTCTTTCTACTATATTTCATTTAAAATAAAAAGAAAAGTCTTTTTTTTTTTTTATTTTTTTATATATAATGACCAAAATATAAAATATTAATTTAAAAATAGCCAATAATAAATATTTTCAAAAATTAAACTTTAAATTAAAAAGAAACTTTGTGTCCAGTTTCACTATACTTTAAAATTTAATTAAAAAAAAAAAAAGATCAATTTTAAACTAAATTACTTTAATTCCGTTCACTTCTATTATATTCATTTTAATTCTATCTAGGTAAATCAATCTAGAGGAAACAAATTAAAACTATTCTTTGTATTATTATTCTATTCAAAATACATCTACTATTACTATAATAGTTGTATAAAATTCTAAAGAATTTCATTATTAATATCAAAATATCTTTAAATAATAATTATATAAACCATGAATTAAAAAAAAAATGAAATTATTATTTTAGTATATTTAGTATTTTTTTTTAAAAAAAAAAAGATTAATTATTCTATATTTTTAAAAAAGAAAAAAAGTATAAATATTTTTATATTTTTATTAAAAAGTATAATCTTATAATATACATATTTAGGCAATATAACCCAATATTTATAGTTTTGTACAACTTAATTTTTAAATCTTATTTTAATTGCTATATTTGAGGGAAAAAATACAATTTAATAAGGTTGGTGCGAAGATATTATTTGGGATAAAATTCAAAAAGAAATTTATGAATATTTAAGATTTTTTAAATTTTATTTATAAATTCCATTCTAATAGTTTTTATAATTAGTTTTTTATTTATATATTCTTTCCTTTTTTTTTTTAATAAAAAAATTACATTAAATATACATTAGATAATATTTGTCTTTTAAGATATCTTATTAGTATACATAGCAATAAATATACTGTTGTAATTACATATAATAAAATATCTAAAAACAACAACGTTATTAAATTATAAAGGTTAAGATTTTTTTTTTAAAATTTAAAGTTTTATAATAATTAAAATTACATTTTTACATTGAGAAAAAAAAAAACATTAAAAATTTTATTTTTATTTTTATTTCTGTAATAATATACTCTAATATATTATTTAGAAGAGCTTTTTATATATAATTATATACTTAAAGTATGAATTATCATTTTGCCAATTAAAAAAAAATTGAATTGATAACTATGTTTCTTTTCTGGGGTAATAGTGAAAGAAAACTAAGAGGAGCTATTGAAAATAATGATATTAAATCTGTTATAGCTATTCTAGGAGAATCAGAAAAAAATAATACTATATTAGATTTAAATAAAAAAGCATTTTATAATGAAAATAGTTCCCTTTTAGCAGCTACCGATGTAAATAATGTTGAAATTGTTCAATTACTAATAAACTATGCTGAAAAACATAATATTATTTTGCCAGTTGATGAGAAAAATGCATATAATAGTTATCCTCTAACATCTGCTATTAACAACGATAATATTGAAATAGTAAAGTTACTTATAGAATACGCTAATAAACACAACATTATTTTAGAAATGAATAATAATGAAAATAATACACCTTATCCACTTTTGATTGCGGCAGATAAAAATAATTTAGAAATTGTTAAAATATTAATTGAATATGCTAATAAAAATAATATTACATTAAAATTAAATGAACCAGATACAGAAGGTGGATATCCACTTTTATATGCAACAAAAAATAATAATATGGAAATAATTAAATTACTTATAGAATATACTAATTATCATCATATTATTTTAGAAATTAATCAAATGGATCAAAATAGATTTTACCCTGCCTTCAATGCAGTACAAAATAATAATATTGAAATGATTAAATTACTTATTGACTATGCTGATAAAATTAATGCTACCTTAGAAATAAACGAAACAACAACAACCAATAGTTATCCGTTAATAGGAGCAGCATTCCAAAATAATACAGATATAATGAAATTACTTATGGATTATGCATCTAATAATCATGTAAAATTAAAAATCGATTTAAAAGATAATTATTTCGGAGATTATCCACTTCTTTTTGCAGTTAGCCATAATAATGTTAATATGATTAAAATGTTAGTAGAGTATGCATTGAATAATTACACAACTTTAAAATTATGGGAAAAAGATATTAAATTTGTTTTGAATTTAGATGAGGAAATCATTAAATTATTGATTAGTTATAGAAAAAAACATATGATTGATTTAGAATATATGGAAAATGGAAAATTTTTGAAAATGAAAAGAGAACTATATGGATATGAAAGCGATGATGATAATAGCCTTCATAGTATGTTAACAAGAATTATAGAGTTAATATTTTTTTTAACTATTTATTAATATATATAAATTTTTAATTATACCATAAATAGATTCCAATTCATCTATTGCAATAAATGAAAGTGAAGAATTTTTACTTAAAAAAAGTGAAATGATTGAAATTGGAAAAGCTAAAAAACTCCTTGATAATAGATTAATATTTAATGTAAGTTTGAATTACATATAATTTATATATTTTATAATTTGGTTTTTTTGTCATATATATGTAAATTCAATATCTACATTATTAATATAGATAATAATATTTTTTTAATTATTATTTTTATTTATTAATATTTTATATTATTATTAGTTGTAAGAAATTATTATAATTTTTCTTCTATGAAATAAATTCAATATAACAAGTATTATTTTAAAGAAGAATTATCAGGATGATATAGAGTAATTTATATTTCAAATAGTTTAATATTTATTTCACAATTTAATATATATTATTTTTTCTATTGTATTATAAGTTTGATGAATTATAAATTTTTTTAAAAGAGAATTAAAAATAAAATAGTATTAGAATACAAATAATAATATTATAATATTCTTAAAATATAAGTATTTTTAATAATGATATCAAAATTGACATTTTAAATATACCTTCTTTTAGTAATATATATTATTATCATTAAGATTTTTAAATAAAATTATATAGCCTCATTCACCTATTTGATTATAAATTTTGATTTTATATAACTATAGTGTTATCTTTGTAACATAAAAATATATTAATATCACTTTATATGTATTATTTTATACTAAAATAAGTGTTAATAAATATATTGATAATTTAAAGAATGTATATTAAAAAATACAACAGAAACAAATAACGCTATAATTAATAAATTATAATATTTTTTTATGTTTTCCATTAATATTGTAAGTATCAAAATAATATGGATATATTTTTTAATAAATTTTAATTTCTTTATTTTTTTTTTTTTTGGGATACTTTTTTTTACTATAAATTAAAGTTTATTATAAATCAATCAAAAAGTAATATTATTGGCTATTAAATATAGATACAGAATATTTAAAAAAAAAAAAAAAACTATAATCAAGTAAAGATTCAGACCTGGACTAGGATGGAGTTTGAGTGTCAGCAGCTCATAAAAAATGAAAAATGAATTTTTAAAAATAGATATATACTAGATCCAAATGATGAATAGACACCACTATCATTAAAAAAAAAAAGAGAAGAAAATTAGGAATAACGAAAAATATATATATATAAATATTTTGAAATCATTATTAAATTTAATTCTTTATTAGTTTTTAAGAGTAATTGTAGATTTGCTAATAAAATATATGCTAATATTAGTAAAATTAAATTTAACAAGAAAACTATCGGTATTTATCCTGACGAAAATTGTAAGGTTAAATTATATTTCAAATAAGTGAAAAATCTTTTTCCTAAAAAAAAAAAAAAAAAAATATTTATTTGCTTTTCACACAATTTTTTTATATGTATATATAAAAAAAATTAATAGAATAATAGAATAAAAAAAAACAATAATTATAAAAATAGTTTAAAAAATAATATTTAGAATTTAATTATAACAACTAATAATTTATGTGCTAGACATAAAAAGTAAAAAGTAATAATAATAATTACAATATAGTAGTAGATACAAAGATAAAAAAAAACTATAAAAAATAATAATAACAAATAAAGAATTGTTGAAAAAAAAAGAAGAGTAATTAATTATCAAAAAACTTTATTAATTAAAATTATATTAAATTTAATAAAAGTTGTTTAGTTCCTCATTAATTATAATGTAAAGAAGAACTTTATGGTTAAAAGGAAAAAAAAAAAAGGTGATAATGACTTTGTTACATAAGAAAAATTATATTTAAATATAGTTTTAAAAGTATTAATAAAAATGACCCTTTTATTATATTTTCATTAATAAAAAAAATAAAAAGAATCAATGAATTATTATCAAATAGTATATGGTATTATTTAAAATTTAGTGCTTTTTTTTTTTTTTTTTTTTATTAAAAGTAATGTATTCTTTGTTAAAATGTTAAAATTTATTATAGCTCTATTAATAAATGACTTGATATTTAAATTTGATATTTTTAAATATTTTATTATTAAATATTTTTAATTGTACTATTGTAATATCTTTTAGCACTTTTGTTAATTCTATTCATTTTTAAACTATTAAAATAAAAACAAATTCTATAGCCTGTCCAATATTTCATTTAATAGAATTTAATAGAATGAATTTTATTGGTTAATTTTATAATGAATTTATTAATAATATTTTTTTTTTTTAAATATAAATTCAATTAATTCGTAGTATGAAAAGTTCATTTAATAATTCTACCAAATAGATATATTTAAGAAAAACCTATTAAAAACATAAATGTATATAATAAAGAAATGGTTGACTATGACAATATAAATTCAAAAACTGATTTAAAACAATATTTTGAAAAAAATAAAATTCAAGTAAAATGGATTGAAGGAGAAAACAAAAATTTTTTAAATTACATTGAAAATGATATTCTAATAAATTTTATAGAGAAAAATGCCTCCTTAGAAATAATAGAATATATTATTGTTAAAGGATATAGTACTTTAAATTATATTTCCTTTAATAATAAATATATGAATAATTCACCATTATATAATACACCATTATCATGTGCACTTCAAAAACAACGATATGACATTTCCGATATCTTAATAAATTATGGAGCAGAATTTAACAGTATACCCTTTGACAATTTACATTATATAATAAATTCTAAAAATCTAAATTATTTAATGACAAAAAATTACAGTATTCCAATAAAATTAATAATAGACTTATTAGATAAAGATACAAATTATGAAAATAATCCTGTAACCCATAATTTATTAAAACAAATATTTCACTATTTAATTGTAAAAGAAGGTCATATACCATCACAGTTAATCAATCTTTTAATAAAAAATGATTATAATGACATTTTAAATTATATATTTGAACTCTTTATTTTTAATAAAGAATTTGTTTTAAAACTGATTTTATGTTATAAAAATAACTTGTCATTCTTTAAATCAAATTATCAACATCTAATTGATAGTGAAGTAAAAAAAGTAGATTTTAATGTTTCATTTTATAAAACAGCAATTCAAAAGAATAATTACAATGCTTTGAATATTTTATGCAATAATGATGTTAGAGGAAATAAAATTATTGTTGAAGATATTTGTAATATATTAAAGGTTGACTTTGTTAGTCGAAATATTCAAGATGTTTTAACATCCAATAGAACCGAACTTAAAAATACTTTTTTGAATAAAATGAAAAATTCAAAATTAAAATTTCATGTCAATTCAAAATTATTACAATGTTTAGAAAATACAACAACCTATAACGAGGATAAAGAAAATATAACAAAATTAATTGAACAAAATAATTTTAAAGAGCTTAAAGATTACATAAAAAGCAATAATGTTAGTGTAACTAAATTTCATTTTAAAGTATTTGATCCTAAGGTTCATAATTTTAAAAAAAAGGATATTATCGGATTGGCTATTGAAAATAATGTGAGCCCTGACCTTTTGAATTTTATTATTAATCAATGTTTAAAAGATGACAAGAACTTTATAAAAAATCGTCATTTACACTTTTTATATTATGCACTTTCCAAAAATAAATTTAAAATTTCAGAGTTTTTATTAAAAAAATTTGAAGGAGAAGACCATAAATTAATATTTCGTTGGATATATAACAGTAAAACATTAAATAACAAAAATTTAAATTTCATTTTATACCACAATTTATTTTATTATAAGGATGAGAGTGATATTGATAATAGAAAAATAGCATCATTTCTTCATTCTATTGAGTATACCCGTTGTTCCCTAAGCCAATTTTTAAAGTATTATACTTTAAATAATAATTTTATTTTGAAATTCCTTTCGTATTCTAGAAATAAAATTAGCCTTTCCAAAAAGCAGTTTGATGATCTGTTAATGGAAGAAAATAATAAATTTAATAGTAGCTGGGTTTATCCAATGACCCTTCAGGATTATAATCCTGAAGAATTGAATATTTTATATTCATATGATATTAGAAGAAAGGAAATTATTTATAATGATTTAATAAATAATGTAATTAAATTAGAGGAATCAGACAGTGACATAAAAAATAAATTTATAAGCGATATCGAAAATAATATTATTAAAATTCCGATAGAAGAAAAGTATTTAAATCAATTGAAAAACAGGGAAACCATACAAAACTTTGTTTTAGAAAAAGTTAGGCTGAATCAAATTAATGAATTAAAGGATTTTGTGATAAAAAATTGCATTTCATTATCACAATTTAATAAAATGAATGAAGATGTATTAACTTATGCTATAAAATCGAATGCCTCTTTAAAAATGATAAATTACTTAATTTCTCAATATTCCTCATTAAATTATATGGTTTATTATGCTAATGGAAATCCATTGACTGGAACAGTTCCATTGGCATCTTCAACGATTGATATACCTTACTCCCCACTTTTTATTTCATTATATTTAAATAAATATGATATTTCAAAATTGTTAATTGATCAAAACGCCGATATAAATTATAAATTGAATAATTATGAGAGAAATGAAACTTTTGATATCCTTACATATTTATATAAAACTCAAAACCTTCATCTAGAAAATATAAAATTTATTTTGAACAATGGATTTAACCTAACATTAGATCACATTGAATTATTAATAGGATGTAAAGATAATCATAAACAGTCAAATCATCGAAAAAAGCGTCAAAGAACAAGTTATAATTATATTTCAAAAAACAATCCAGATGAAAATTGTCTAAATAATGATGATGAAAAAAAAGAAAAAATAATCCAATTTCTAAAAACCTTTATTCAATATTACACTTTTGATAATAAATTTGTTTTAAGATTAATTAACTGGTCAAAAAATCAAACGTTAATTTCCAATACTCAATTACAAGAAATTCTTTTAAAAGAAAAAAAAAAGCTTTGTCTGACAAAGCCATTACTAAATAAAATTATTTCCCATGGTAATGATAATGTGATAAAACTATTTTTTGATTATGAAGTAAATTCTTCTGCCTTGTACTCAACACCATCAGAATTGCTTCCGTTTATAACAGCAAAAAGTGATTGGTTAATCAAATATTTATTTAAATTCAATTTATTAGATTATTCAAAGTTTAACCTTGAAGATTTTGTAGTACGAATGTTACCTTTGGATGATGAGTTTGACTTGTTTGAAGAAAATCCCAACCGAGAAATGTCACTACAAGAAAAAGAAAACTTGATGTATTTAGGCATAATTCATTTTAAAAATTTTAAATTATTTATAGAAGAGTATCTTAAACATGAACTTGTTCATCATTTTACCTCTTACAAAAAAGAAAATTATTCAAAAATTATATTACGTATATATCAAAGGTTGTATATGAAAGCAACATCAGCAAACCAGCTTCAAGAAGGTCTTGAATTTCTAGAAAAAATTATTTTAAATTTATTATTCCATGAAACATTCTACTTTATTCATTATGATAATAATTTATTAAAATTATGTAGTTCTGATTTGCAAAAAATCATGCTCAAAAAATCTTTACTTTATCCAAATTTTGATTTTTCCAATATTAATATCAATAGTGTTTTATTGTATTTAAAAGAAATTGATGATTGTGAAAGAAAAGTTTTTGATTTTTTCATCAATGAGATATTAAATTATAAAAATAATTTTAATTCTACTTTAGTAAAAAAAGTTTCAAAATTTATAGAAAAATTAAAAGAATAATTTAAATTTTTATTTTTTTTTTTTTTATTTTATTTTAAAAATAAAATCAAAGTTTACAAATATATATATATAATATTAATTTTTTATAAAAAAATAAAAAAAAAAAATACTATAATAGAAAATCAATATATACCCCCTATATTAACTATCATATTTTTGAAAATATTAATAAAAAAAATATATATATATATCCATTATATTAAATTTTTTATAAATTATTAAAAAAAAAAATAAAATAAAATCGTAGTATGTTATAAAATTTCAAAAAGTAGCAAGAATTCAACCATTTTTATTCCTTTAAAATCATTTAAAAAGTTTTTTTTTTTTTTTTTTTTTATTTTATTTTATTTTATTTTTTTATTATTATTTATTTTATTTACTGAATTTTTTTTCTTTATTTCTTTTATACATTTTATTAAAATCATTTAAAAAAAACAAGCAAACAAACAAATATTATATTATAATCTAATTAATGTTTCATTTCTATTTTTAAATGTATTAATTATTGATAATTAAATTAATTATATTTCCTTTTATATTTAGTAAATATAATTATTTTAAAAGTTATTTATTAAATTAATTTTTTTTATTTCTTTTTTTTTTTTTTTTTTTTTTTTTTTTTTTTTTTTTTTTTTTTTTTTAATTAGTTTTAGTTTAGATGGAAGTTTGACATTTTAATAGCATTTACCAAAATCAGATTGACATCCTTTACCACAATATTCGGAAGTAGTTCCACAATAATTATATTGACTGCAACATTCACTAGATTTAGAACACTTACCATATTTTGAACCACATCTTCCACTTACTGTAGAGGTTGGAATCTTTTTAGTACTGGTTGGTTTCTTGGTACTTGATGTTTTTGTAGTTTTAGTTGTTTTAGTTTTAGTTGTTGTTGTTGTTGTTGTTGTTTTCTTTGTATTTAAACATTTACCAAATTCACTTTGACATCCTTCTTCACAGTGCTTTGATGAGGTACCACAGTATCCCCACTTACTACAACATTCTCCAGCTTTAGAACATGCACCATATTCTGGACCACATCTTCCACTTACTGTAGAGGTTGGTATCTTTTCAGTAGTAGTTGTAGTAGTTGTTGTAATAGAAGATGTAGGTGTGGTTGTTGTAGTGGTTGTAGTGGTTGTAGTGGTGGTAGTAGTAGTTGTTGTTATATAACGAAGATCTTGAGAAATACATTTATCTGATTTCATATAATTGATCATATTTCTATAATCTGGATTTGGAACCATATTATACAAAGCTAAATAATATTCATATAAACTTTCACGACATTCATAATATTTACATTCATCTTTAAAGCTTTTATCATCATATATATCATCATATCCATCAACATAGAATTTGTATGAAATATCACAATAATCATTTATATCTTCATTTCCATTCTTCTTTGCACACATGAGATTTCTTTCTGCAATTTCAAATCTTGACTTTTTATCTTCTGGAATTTCTGGATATTTATATATTGATGAAACTTTTCCACAACTTGGTGCAAATGTAAATGGTGATTTAAAGAATTCTCTACAATTATTTTTATTGTATTCTTCACATATTTCGTTTAATTCTAATTCTGAAATATAATTATATCTTTTATCATCATCATAATACTTGAATACACAATTTTCAAATGGTTCTAATTCAAGCTTACAGTTATGATCATAAATAATATCATGATATTTTTTATCAACTTTATCTATGTTATTTAAATTCCATGTTATGCAATTACCTCCAAATTTGTAAATACAACCATTTTCTATTAAACATTTACTATTTTGACTGTTTGTAATTGTGACACATGTTCCCTCTTTAGAACAACATTCATTACTAGAACAAACATCTTTACCATACTTACTATTGCATTTTAAAGGATAACAAATACCAAATTCACTTTGGCATTCACTACTTATATTACATAAATCTTTTGAACGATTGAATTTTGTATTAACATCAATACAATGACCAAATTTAGAACAACATCCATCTTCACAGGAATATTCACCAGATGGATCATCACATCTTGGTCCTTGATATATTGAATGTTTACCATTATTAAGAAAACGATTTGGTGTTCTATTATTCATTTCACTAATAACATCCTTTAATGAAAGATCTATTAATGTTTGTTTCATTAATTCAAAATCAAATTCAATTTTTGAATTTTCTGACATAATTGTTGCTGCTACACCTGCAGCAAGTGGAGATGCAAAGGAAGTTCCTTCTTTAGTGATTAAACCATTATCCGATGGATTATTTGTTATTCTTAATGTTCCTGGTGCATGTAAAACAACACATGAACCATAGTTTGAATAAGAAGCTTTTTTATACATATCTTCCATTGTTTTATATGTGGTAAGAAGGGCATTATCAGTAGCACCAATTGGTATTACACCTTCGTAACCTGAATACGAGATATCACAACTATCAATATTGGAATTACCTGCAGAAACAAATGTTATAAAACCATAATTTGCTAATTCTTTCAATTTATTATTAGATGACATAATGTAATAGTTATTTCCACGAGAAATATTAATAACAGTTTTGTGTGGTTTTCCATTCATTTTAATGTAATCCATAGCTGCTAAAGCATCTTCTATATAAGCATCTGTTGCTATGACATGAATATTAGCTTTTTTCGCAGCACCATTAACTAATCCTGCTGCTGCAGCTGATACATAAGTTCCATGGTAATAATCGATTTTGCCTTTAAAACCTCCATCACAATCTAATTTCTCACTTTCATAAGTATTTCTACATCTACTGTTAGCACATACAGCATCACATGATATGGTTCTTTCATCAGTATTAGTAAAGTCATATTTACTTTCTGATGTATGTAATCCAGTATCAATAATGAAAATATCAATTCCTTCACCAGCAGACGATGGATAATAATAATTGTTATCATAAAATGATTTATCCTTTTCAATATATTTGCCTTGAGAAATTAATGATAAATGACTAAATCTGAGATCATAATCAAATCCATTTTCTAAGACGCCTAATCTACTCCATTTTGTTTCATCTAAAATTTCTTCTTCATTATAAAATTTAAAATGGGATTCTTCTTTTATGTTTTCTTCAACATCTATGACATTTGGTAATTTTTTAATTTCTTCAACAATGTCATCAGAAAGATATGCACGAATAGCATAATAATTTAATACTGGACAAATAGGACTAACTATTTTAGATTCTAATGGAATATACTCAACCTTTTCATTTTCTAAATTAGCATTTGGAGAAGATGATGTTGAATTTGTAGAAGATATAGAATGGTGACTTTCACTTTCACTTTCTAAATTATTTCTTCTATGGTTTTTAAAAAAGTTAAACTTTACTTCTTTATCATCAGTACTTTCACTGCGTCTTCTTAAGTGAGAAGTTTCATCCAACTCTTTTAAATTTTTGTCAAGTGATCCATCCTCTAATTCGTATGAATCCTTATTATCAGAAACAATATCATAGATATCATTCATTCTATCGTTGACAAGTTTTGAAATTTCTTGTTGAACCCTAAAACTTTCATCGTCATATTCCTTATCCTTTTTACTTCTTTGAATAGAAATTATATAATAATTATTTTCTGCAGAAGCAAATGATAATAAATAGTTGAAAACAACAACTATTGTAAGTAAAAATGAATAATTACTCATTTTTTTTTTAAAAAATATCTTTTAATTTTAAATAAAGTTTTTTTATATTTATTTAAAATAATAATTAATATTTCTTTTTATTTTTTATATTTTTTTTTTTTTTTTTGAAGAAAAAATGTTAATTTATTTAGCAATTTATATAAAATATTTTTAAGATTTTGAGTGTCACCGATTTATTAATTTTTGTTTCATTTTAAATTTTTAATTTAAAAATATTTAAAAAATAATAATAAATAAAGTTTTTAATATAAATAAAAAAGATATTAACAACCAAAAGAATTAAATTAAATTTATATTATTAATTTATTACATTGTTCTACAAACCCATCAATTTATGTATTTGTATTAATTTAATGTATTTGTATTAAATATTTAGTGGTCTAGAATCAAGCCACAAATTGTATATAAGAAAGAAAATTTTTTTTGTATTTTAAATTTTCATAGCTATCATATATTAATAATTTTAATATATTAATAAACTTTAAATATTATAAAACAAAATATAATATACAGTTTATAAAAGAAAAAAAAAAAATAAAATAGGAGGTGGTTCAAAAACTTTTTTTAAAAAAAAAAAGAAAATCTTGAATTATAATTGATTTTGATTCGACAATTTTAAAAGGTATTTTTTAATTTTTTTGTTTTTTAATATTTGTTTCAAATTAAAAGTTAAAATTATAATAAATAAAGTTTAATATTTTACATTTTAAATTATCCAAAAGGAGGTGGTTCAATTAAAAAAGACTTTTGAATGTAATTCAAAATTAAGATTTAAAAAGAATAAGATAATAAGATAATAAGATGAAAAAGTAGTAGTAATAATAAAATTATAATTAAAAATATTCTTTTAATGATATTAATAATATTAAATTAACAATTTATACTGAAAATAGTTTAAAGTTGATTATTAATGATTTTTTTTAAATTGACCTAAATATTTTGTTTTTCTTATTTAAAACTAATGACAAATAAAACAAAATAACATATATAATTATTTTATTTAAATCTAATATTATAATATTCAAATGATGCATTTAGAAAATTAAAAATTTAAAGGTTTTATTAATTCATAAAAATATAGTTTTATTTGTTTTAAACTGTTTTTTTTTTTTTTTTTTTTTTTTTAATTTTGTTGCTTTATATTTATTAAATTTGTTAAATTATATATAATTTATTTACGAAATATAGAAAGGGATAGATAATAATATTTATTGAGTACAAATTCTATTTGATTATTCTATTTGATAAACTAATAATTTACTATTTACCAAAACTTGATTGATATGCTTTATTATAATAGAAAGAAGAATGTTAACAAATATCTATAATAATAACCAGCTTTAGAATAAGTTTTGGAATATGCATTATTTTCTATATAGAAGTTAAAACCTTTTTAGTGCATGATGATTTCTTTAATGTTTTTTTATATTATTATCTGCTCTAGTTTAGATTAAATAATATGAAATAGTAATTTATAATTAGTTCGACGACAGGAAGCATGTAATGGAGTGTTACCAAAAACATCTTCCACATTGATATTGGCTCCCTGTTCCATTAAAAGATTTAGAATTTTAACATAATTTTGGGTGATGTCATTTTTATCATAACTTTGCTGTTTTTGGACTTCTTTATTATTTTCATCTTTATAATTATAATTTACTATTTTACTTTTCCTATACCTTCTTTTACATGCAGCTAGTAAAGCTGTTTCTCCATTTCTGTTAGATTTATTAACATCTATTCCAGCACCTTTTTCTAATAACTTTTTTATTATTTTAAAATAGTTTTCAGAATCGGAATTATTACAGTTTTTACATGCTGTTAATAATGGTGTATCTCCATCCTTATTTTCATGCATTATATTAGCCCCCTTTTCAATTAATTGATATATTATACTTATATTCCCATTATCACACACTTTTATCGACGCAGTATCACCATCTTTATTTTGCTTATTAATATCGGCACCTAGTTCAATTAAATAATTTACAATTTTCTCATTTTCACTTTGACATGCAATTATTAAAGCGGAATCACCATGTTTATTTGTTTGATCAATATTTGCACCATGGGCAATTAAATATTCAACAATTGAAAAATTATTACCATTATCTTGTCGACATGATATCAGTAATGGAGTATTTCCATTATCATCTTCTACATTAACATCGATGTTTCTTTTAACTAGACTTTTCAAAGTTTCCAGATTACTTTGTTCACATGTATCAATTATAATTTTGGTGCAAATTGTTTCATGAATTACCGCACCATTATCAATTAAATATTTTACAACTTTTGCTTTATATTTGTGTATTTTATTATAGGCAATATCTAAAACATTATTATGATTAATGTCATTTTTATTTATATCAGCACCTTTATCCACTAAATGTTTCACAATGTCTAGATAAGCTTGAGAATAAAAAGATTTATAAGAATTATTACAATTTTTACAAATAATCATTAGAGGTGTATCTCCATTTTTATTTTCTTGATTAACGTTAGCTCCTTGATCAATTAAATAATGAATAACTTCTTCTTTCCAATTTTTACAAGTTACTGTTAAAGGAGTATCATGATTTTTATTGTTTTGATTTATATTTGCACCTTCACTTATTAGATATTTCACTATAGTTAGATCACCATTCTGACAAGCTAATATCAATGGTATTCCTCCTTGATCATCTTCATAATTGATTTTTCCTCCGTTTTTATTAATTGTTTTATAATTTGTATTTGACAATTTTTACAGGTTAAAGGCATTTCACTTTTTTAGCTACTGGAGAAATTTTTTTATTATTGGTTTTGTTTAAATCGGCACTAAGATTTCATAAAATATTAATTATCGATTTATTATTTTTATAACATGTTAAAATAAATTAATAGTGTTTCACCTTGTATATCTATTATATCTAAATTGATTTTTTTTTCCTTCTCATTTAAAATTTTTATTAATAAATAAACATAAAGTTTTCCAGTTAATTACATTTACATTATAAGCATTTCTATTGTTTTAATATACCGATTTCATGTTAGTAGTGATAAATAATTGAAAAAATGGAAGACTATTTTTGAAAGAAATAATAAAAATCATTAATAGAAAAATAATTATTGCTTAAAATTATCATTAAGGAATAATATAGGAAAAAAAAAAAAAAGTATGGCATTTAATAATAATACTTTTTTATTTTAAAAATTAAAAACAAATAAACAAAAGAGAAAAAGAATAATTGTTTATTTTTTTTTTTTTTATTTTAATTATTATAATTAGTTTTATTCTAAAAGTCTTTATTATTGATATGGAAGAAAAACACAAAATTAAAAAATATTTTTTTATAATTCAATATCATTTATTTTAATTATAATTAACAATTTATTTCAAAAAATAAAAATAATACATTATAATAATATATCAATAAAACTCTTTCATATTTCTTATTTTTTTATTAAATAAATACACTCTTAACATTATAAAAGATTTAAAATATTTTGACAAAAATTTTTTTAAATCTTTCTTTTATAATTAAATTACAATATCATTATTTATTTATAAAATATAAAAACTAGCCATCCTTATTAATCCTTATTATCATTAAAATATTATAATATACATTTAAAAATTTTATTTTCAATAATTTTAAACTTGATAATAATGAATAATTTTTTTTTCGTTTTGCTTTTTGATTTAATACTTTTTAATAGTATTCTATATTGTATTTTTATTTATTATATTTAAAATATATTTTTTATTTTTATGACACCAAGTATTTTAAAACTTTTATTATTAATATGTAAAATTTTAAATAAATTTAATTAATTTAATTAGGCATATAAAATAAAAACTTGGAATTTTAACTACTTTTTATTTTATTTTTACACTAATATAAAAAAAAATAATATTTTTTTTATTATTATATTATTAGAGATAGTAAAATGATTAAAAAATAAATTTTCAATATATTAATTTATAGAATTATTTAAGATTGAATGTATGATCCATGTAAAAATTATTAGATAGTTTAAAAAAAAACAATTAAATTTATATTTAAGTAAATATTATGAATATTATAATTAAAGATACTTTTTGAAAAAGACAATGATAGTAATAATAAAAAAAAAAAAGTATTCATAAATCATATTATATTTTTATATTAATATAACTTTGTATATTTGGAGGAGAATGATGACCAGATTTATTCATTATTAATTTATTAAAAAAATATTATATAATAAATTATAAGTATTATAATAATAAATAAACATGAGTACTGAAGCTAAATTGAAGCTAAGGGGAACTATAGTAAATATTTAAAGAATATGAATTATTGTAAACTATTATGAATTAATATTAAATAAATATTTAAATATTTATAATATCACTTTGTATTATTTATTTTATACAAAATATAAAAATGAAAATGTCATCTATAAACTTTATTTTATAATAAATTATTGAAATTATCATCATAATTTAATATTAAATTTTCTATTAATTTTTATACTATAATTAAATTTTTAATTTATTTTTAATTTAAAATATGGATTAAAGTAGTTTATTTTAATTATTTAAGATGATAATTTATTTACTGTCAATTTTTAATTATTATTTTCATTTATTATATAATAAAAAAATATTCCTAAATATATTGTAATATAATACAATTTATTGTTTTTAAATTAATACTTGTTACACAAATAATTCATTTTAATTTTAAATGGGAAAATACTATTGAAATTTATTTTAGAAACTCTGTCTTAATAATTGCTTTTTTATTTGTTTTTTATATAATTTTTGAATTTTATTTTCAATTTCATTTATAAAATATATTTTTTTTTCATTTTACTTATAATTTCATTTAATAATGTTACAAAAGCTTCTTTTAAATGAATTGATAATAGAAATTTTTATATATCATGGAAAATAAAAATGTCTCAATCAAAAAATTATATTTATATTTATTAATTTCTATTAATTATTAAATATATTATCTATATTATTGATTTAATTATTAAAATATACTTTTTGAATTGATGATGAATCAGAAAATAAATCCTCATTTTTTTTATTTTTATTAATGAAATTAAAAATTTATTTTTGGTGTAACCTTATATCAATTGGTTCTAGAAACGGGGATTGATAAAAATTAAAGTTAATTAATTTAGAATTTTATTTATTAATGTTTTTAATGAAAATACTTTTAATAAGGAATTATTATATAAATAATTTTCAATTGAAAAAATACATATATTTATACTAAACCTTTTAGTTACTAAAAGGGAGCATGAGTTTATTCATAATATTACAATATTATTACTTAAAACTAATGTAAATTATAAATTTATTCTTTATTATTCATTTAATGTCTCTTGTAAAATTTAAAATTTCATTATTAATATAAATGGCGTTATTTAATCTCATTGGAAATTATTGTGGCGTCTTCTATCAATATGGCTTGTTTTTTAAAAATGTTTATACCTTTATTATGTTGATTTGCTCGTATGTTTTCTTTTTTAATTAAAAAAATAAATGGTTTTGATTAAATTAATTTAATATTTTATTGATTATCAATTTACTCAACTATGTATACTATGTATATGTATATAAAAAAAAACATATAAATCCTTTTTTTTGGAAGAAAAAAAAAAAAGGTTTATTCTTTTAGAAAAAAAAATAAAAGTTTATAAATCATTATATATATAATTAAATAATATGAAAACGACATCTTTTCTTTCTATATTATTAATATGCTTTATCCAAAGTATATTATCATATCCACAAAATAAAATCCCTGCTAATTCTATTATAGTAGCTAAAGATGGCTCAGGAAACTTTAAAACAGTAACTATCAATTAAATTAATATTTCTTTTTCAAAAATAAATAATTCTATAACATCATTTCAAGCATATTAGAAATAGATATATAAAGATAATATATTTATAAGATGAAGAAATGTTAATGTATATAAATATATAAATATTTAAAAAAATTATTAAAAATCATTCTTAAAAATTATATAACTATTTGAAAATATAATATATATATTTATTTTGAATGATAATAACACCAACAACAACAACAACAACAACAACAACAATAATAATAATAATAATAATAATAATAATAATAATAATAATAATAATAATAATAATAATAATAATAATAATAATAATAATAATAATAATAATAATAATAATAATAATAAAAATAATAATAATTCCTATTTTTTATATATATATATATATAAAAAAAAAAAGGTTCAAGAAGCTATTGATTCATTACCAAACTCAGCCTCTTCTGAACGTGTAATATATATTAAAAATGGTACATACTATGAATATATTCTTTGTCAAAAGAATTTTGTTACTCTTGTCGGTGAAAATAAGGATAAGGTTATTCTTACCTATGATTTAAATAATGATAAAACTGGTAGTAGTTCAAAATGTGCATCATTTAGAGCCTATGGTAACAATTTTAAAGCTTTTGATATTACTTTTGAAAATACAGCACCATTCCCAGGAGACAGAACTCAAGCTCCAGCTATTAATTGTAATGGTAATAATCATTACTTTGAAAATTGTAACTTTTTAAGTTATCAAGACACTTTACTTGCTAATCAAGGTAATCATTACTTTAAAAATTGTTATATTCGTGGTTTCACTGATTTCGTTTGGGGTTCAAGTCGTGCTGTTTTCGATCAATGTACCCTTCATGTTCAAGGTGACTTAGGATTGAACCATAAAGGATATTTAACTGCAAATGGTAACAAAGATAAAAATTTAAAAGCAGGTGGTTTTCTCTTTACTAAATGTAAGGTTATTACCGATGGTCATTCATTCTATCTTGGTCGTTTATGGAAAGAATATTGTTATGTCATTTTTGATAGAACAGAATTCCCAGGAGATAAAATGATTAAAGAAGGTTGGCTTACCTTTTCTAATAGTCCAGATAATTATAAAACTTCTGTCGTTGGTGAATATCAATGCTATGGTCAAAATTATAGTCCATATGGTCGTGCCTCCTATGCTAAACAATATTCAAGTGTTCCAAGTATTAATGAATTCCTTGGTGATACTTCTTACATTAAAAACTCCTTTTATTTTACACCCACTACAAATAGTGCTACTCCAGTAACAACCACAGTTAATCCAGTACGAACTACCACCACCACCACAACTATAGTAGTTCAACCAACTAATAATAATACAGTTAATAAAAATTGTGGACCATTATACTATCAATGTGGTGGTAAGAACTATAAAGGAAGTACTTGCTGTAGTGAAGGTACTTGTAAAGTATTTAATGAATGGTATTCCATGTGTTCATATTAATTCAACATTATTATAGATAACTATGTAATATAAGTAATATATATACATTTTTTTTTATTTATTTCTTTAAATAATAAAATAGCAATTTATAAAAATTATAAAAAACTATGACATCCTAATAATTAAGAGCTTAATTATTTATATTAATAATAATGTAAAAAATTATTTTTTATTTTTTTCTGTTTTTGTTTCTATTTATGTTTTTGTTTTTAATTAAATATTAATGTTAATAATAATTAATTAATATTGATATTTGGATATTTAATTTTTTTATTAGTATATTATTTAATTATTTTTATTATTTTTACATATATTAACAATAATTTAATAATATTTTTTTTTTTTAAATTTATATATTATACATAAAAATACATATTTAATTCTAAGTTATGTGTTATATATATGCTAAAGAGAATAATTGTATAATTAATATTTTTAAATATTTATATTGTAATATGTAATATATATAATAAGTATATTTAATATATATATAATTTTATAGTACTTATAATATCTTTTGTTAGTGATAATTATTTGTTCATAATCTATATTTTCACTTATAAAAATATTTTTTATATATTATTATTTGTTTTTTTTTTTTTTTTTTTTTTGGTTAAGCTTGGTTTGGTGTTTAGTGTTACGAATATATATCTATATTTTTAATAATTTTTGTTTATTATATCATTTATTCTTTTGTGATTTTTGATTCAAATTGATCAACAGAATCTATTGAAATACATTGATAATAGTAATCATTGTGTGGGAAACAAACATGACCTTTACTACAACATGTAGGTCCTTTGAAACCAATACCACCACATCTAGCAAATGGTTCATTTTCACAAGTTTCTGGTTCTTCTGTTGGTTCAGCAACAGAAGTAGAAGTTGGTTCTTCAATAATTGTTGTTTCCATTGGTTCTTCATAGTCTTCTAAAGCAACACATTGGTGGTAATATTTATTTTGTACTTGACAAATGAATCCCTTTTTACAACATTTAGAACCGGTAAAACCAACACCACCACATTTTGCAAAATGACCATTTTCACATGGATCTGATTCTTCAGTTGGTAATTCAGTTGGTTGTTCAACTGGAGAAGTTGTAGTAATGATAATAGGAAGTTCTGTTGGATCGTCATAGTCAATAGAATCCTCAGAAACACATTGATAATAGTATGGATTTTGGTATTTACAAACAAAACCTTCAGTACAACAATTAGAACCAACGTAACCAATACCACCACATCTATAGAATGGAGCATTTCCACAAGTATCTGTTGGTTTAATTGTTGAAGTAGTAGTAGAAGTAATAGTTTTGGTAATAGTTTTAGTTGAAGTTGTAGCTTCATTAATAGAAGTAGATTCAACAATAGTAGAAATTGGTTCAACAACAGTAGAAGTTGATTCAGCAACAGTAGAAGTTGGTTCAACATCAACAGTAGTAGATATAGCAATAGTAGAAGTTGGTTCAACATCAACAGTAGTAGATTCAACAATAGTAGAAGTTGATTCAACATCAACAGTAGTAGATTCAACAATAGTAGAAGTTGGTTCAACATCAACAGCAGTAGATTCAACAATAGTAGAAGTTGATTCAGCATCTACTATTGAAGATTCAACAACAGAAGTAGTTAGTTCAACATCGACAGTGGTAGTTTCTGCATTTGTAGAAGATTCAATAACAGTCGTTGGTTCAACATCTACAATTGTAGATTCAACGACAGTAGTAGTTTCAGCAATTGTAGAAGATTCAACAAAGGAAGTAGTTGATTCAACATCGACAGATGACTCATTAATCCTCCATTCAAAAGCTGGTTCTAATTCAAATGATTTAGTTTCACCCTTCTTTAATGGAATCCAAACTGTTAATGGATCATTACCAATTTGTTCGAGTTTGGCATCTTTTGGAAGAGAAGAATTTTTAACACCAATTGGAACAGTAATTGGAACAGTACATTCACCTTTTGAAGCAGATACACTAACACCAACAACTTTATTTTCTTCAATAATAAATTTTGTTTCATGACCACAAGCATCTAATTTAGCACGTTCAATAAAAGTTTCTGCTTGTTTATTTAAACTGATAGAAATTAATGGCCAATCAACAAACTTTGTGTAATAAGAAACAACACTTCTAGTCCAATCTTCAAGAAGAGATTCCCCATAATTACCTACCTTTGGATAGTAACGAATATTAGCTTGATGGAATTGATGTGCTTCATGACGTAATTCAGTCATTAAAAGAGTAGTACGTTTTGCTTCACGTTCCATGATTTCATCAAAAGTAGAATCTCTACCAAAGTCTGAATAATGAACTTCATTATAAATATAGGTATCTTCTTCCTTTGTGGAACAGAAATAATAAATTTCAGTTGGAGTACGTGGAATAACTGGGAAACCTTCGAGGTTACTACTTTCAAGAGTAGTATAAAATGGAAGGTATGGGTTTTCAAGATTTGTGATTTGACTACGACTAAGATCACCTGTAGCTGAGTTAATACCATATTTCATGAATGTTTCGAGAGCGTCTTTGCTATGAAGACCAGAAATTTGTGGAGTAATTATAGAATGTCCTGACCAATATTCTTTATCTACTAAACCCAACTTTTCAGCTATTTCAATATTTAAACGAATTTCATTGTCTACATCAGATCTAGAAACATTATCTAGATTTTCGTGAGTAAAAGTATGAGAACTCCAAAAGAATTCTTTTTGAATAGTTTCATTATGATAAAAGAATTTGTAAAGATCATCTTTTTCAATGACCTTATTTTGAGCTGATGAAAGTTTGTAATTTTCTTTTGGCCAACGACTTTCACCCTTTCCTGGTTCCATTACATATTCTAAATCGCAATAACGTTCAGTATCAATTTGAATAGATAAATCGTAATCTGCTTCGATTAAAAGGCCATTACCATTGAAAGCTAATTCAGCTCTATAGAAAGAACCCTTTGGCATAACATCTAATACATCCTTTTGGAATTGAACTATTTTTTGGAAATCAATAGCCTTTGTACGAAAAACGTCACCATCCTCAGGATATATTTCATTATTTATTGGATCAACCAATTCAGTAGATAAGAAAACATCATCAATATGAGGAGTGAAATAGACACGACGAAAACCATTAAATAAGGAACGAGTACCCCATGTTAACCATAAATGATTAAGAATGACACTACTTTGAGACCAGGAACCAAAACCAAAGAAAAAACTCATTTTTTCACGACCATTTTCGTATTTAGTAATAATAGCAGCAACAGGACCTTCCTTACCGTTATCTGAGTAGTATAAGAAAGGTGTTGTTGTATCTGTGTTGACAATCTTAACACGAGTATGATAAATACCATCAACATTTAATGGAGCATTAATTTTGATTCTAGCATCATCAAAAATACCTTTAATTTCATCAGATTTTTCGACAAGTAAGGGTTGATCGTCTAATGATTCACCCCAATTATTTGGATCATTTAATTCAACTTCAGAATTATATGGAACATCTTCAGATAAAACAACTCTACGAACACTATATTTAGATTCATATTCTTCCAAGTAAGCCCATTGTTCAGTAGTTAAAGCACTCTTCCATATATTATCAATTTCAAGAATAAGATCACCTCCATTAATAACAACTAAATTATATTTTGGTTCATTCTCTTCATATAAAGTTAAATTTCCTTCCAATAATTTAGTTGGAGTAAATTCAACAATATCGTATGGTATACCATATGATTGTAAATTATGAGTAATTGAATCACTTTCAATTTGGTGTGTTGTTAATACTAAGGTTTTCATTGGAATAGCTTGTTTACAAGCTACAATGGTCATAGCCATTGTCATACTTAAAAATTTAACTAATTTTGTTAAGTGAGTCATATTTAAAAACTAGGTTATAATATTGTTTTTATTATTTTATTATTATTATTATTTTCTAATTATTTTAATATTTTTTACTATTTTCACTCTTAATATATATTTGATATATCTACTTTTTTCTAAAAAGAAAGGAAAAAAACAATATTATATTATTTTTTTTTTTAAATTATATATATATATACAATATAATAATTCTACTAAAAAATAATATTTATATTTATTATTAGTAATATAATATTATTCTTTTCTTTCTCTCTCTCTCTCTTTTTTTTTTTTATTTAGTTAAAAGAACAAAGATTTCATGAAAAAAAGTAGTATTTATAGTAAAAAAAAAAAATTAATTTTTATACACATGATTCGTAGTAGGTAAAAAAACAAAAAAAAAAAAAAACATTAATTTATAATGGATTTATAATGGATTTATAATATACTACCATGTAATAATATAATATACATATATCATATATATCATATACATCATATAATATTTTATTATTGTTTTTTTATTTTTTAATAATATTTTAAAAAAAAATGTGTATAAAATCTATTTAAAAAAAAAAACAATAATATGGTGGTTAACAAATAAAAAATAATCATAGAAACTTTAATTTATATGATTTTTATAAATAACAATATTTAAAATTATTTTAATCAAGTTTCTTTTTTATTATTATTATTATTAATTTTAAAATAGGATCCGTAAAGTTTTAAATAGATTAATTCATTATTACGATTTAAGATAAATATTAAACATAAAACTATACTCTTTTTTTTTATCATAAATTATTTCTATAATTTTCCTTTTCTTTTGCTTTATATTAAAATTTAGTACAATTATTATTTCAACTAAAACTAAAAATAACTCTTCAACTAAAATAAAAAAAAAAATATTCAAATGTGTTATTATCACTACAAATTTTTTTTATTTAATTTATATAATTATTAAAGTTCTAAAATATTTCTTTTAATGTTACACGAATTATATTAAAAATAGGATAATTAAAAAAAGCACAATAATAAAAAAATAAAAAAATAATATTAATAAATATTTATAATAAATAATTATAATTATTATTGTTAAAAAAAGGTTTATATTTTGATGCAAGTGATGATGAAAAGTGATATTATTTAAAAGACAAAAGTAAAAAAAAGAAAAAATTCAATTTTTGGTAATTTCAATATAATAGATAAACAACATTTATTATTATTAAAACTAACAACAAACAGTAAACAATAATATCTGAAATTGATAATAATAATCATTATTAGCAGTAGTCTTTCAAGTGTAAATTATTATTAATGAATTTTGAGATATATTTAAAACATCCATAAAAGATGAATTAAATCAGTATCAAAAAAAAAAAAAAAAAAAAATTATTTTTTAATTTTTTAATATATCTACTATTTTTTTTTTTTTCAAGTAAATAAAAACCTTATTCAAAACCTTTTTCTATCATCATTCATTTCACAATAATTTTCAAAAGAATTAATAACTGAAATATAAGTAATACAAGTACATTTCTATATTTTTTTTTTTCTGTTATTATGATTGTTGTTGGTATTGTTAATTTCTCATCCTTTTACCTACTTTAAAAATATTTTAAATAATAAAAAAAGATTATAAAAAATACAATACACCAATTAGTTTTATTTGTTTATTTCTTTTAAATTTAAATATTAATACTTTATATGAATATTGAAATTTTAGTTTTTTAAATTTTTCGTTTTTTCAAATACCAAATTTTTATTTTTTTTTTTTTTCCATATCTATAAATAAACTTTTTCTAATGGATTTGCTTTAAAATTATAAAATTATTTATTTTTAAATATTAAATTATAATATTAAAAATAGGTATACATTGTAAATCAAAACTCTTTATATTTATATATAAAGCATGTTTTTTTTTTTTAAACATAAAAAATAATAATAAACATAATAATAATAATAATAATAATAATAATAGTATAAATATAAATTTTTTATAATTTTATATTTGTAAATGTAAATGTAAATGTAAATGTAAATGTTTACAAATAACTATAGAAATGAATATATATTTTTTAAAAAAAATAAAAAATATAGATTATCTAATTTAATTATTATTATTATTATTATTATTATTATTATTTAGCTATCCTTTCTATTATTATCATTTATTAGTAGCAATGATTTGTAGTTACGGAATAATCTTCAACTTTAAATATATATCAATATTTCTAAGTATTGGATAATTAAAAGACAAATATCTTAGCATAAATATTTATAATTAAATTTTTCGTGATTTTCCTTAAATTATAATAATATAATAATATAAATTTCAAGTGATAATTATCATTCATTTTTTTCAGAAATATTGAAAAAAAAATACTGTTAAACTTCCCTTTAACTTTTTTACTCACTAATGTATAATAAAAAAAATACTGTTAAACTTTCCTTTAACTTTTTTACTCACTAATGTATAATAAAAAAAATACTGTTAAACTTCCCTTTAACTTTTTTACTCACTAATGTATAATAAAAAAAATACTGTTAAACTTCCCTTTAACTTTTTTGTTCATTGTTATTTTATTACTATTTATATAAGTTATTATCACTTATTTTTGCCATATATTTTTTTATTATTTCAATTATTGTTATATTAATTACTTTTTCTAATATATTTGAATTTTAAAAAAAGAATGTTTTCTTTTCTTTTTTTTTTTTTTTTTTTTTTTTTTTTTTTTTTTTTTTGCTAATTAAAAACAAAAACTATATTTATCAAGGAAAATAAGTATTTTTAATAGTACTTATATTAATCACTTTTTTTTTATTTTTAACATAAACTTTAAAAACTATATATATTTAATATAATAATTTTGATGAACTTTTTAAATTTCAGTTTTTTACAATTTTTTTCATTTTTTATTTTATATCATATTTTAATAAATTAATAAGAAAATGAAATTTATTAAAATAATCATTAAAATGCACATATATATTTTTTTTATAATACTTTTTTATATAGGTAATTTTTATATTTATTATTTTATAATTAGATGAAATTATTATACCTAGTAAATTAATAATTATTATTAACATATATTATATTGTAGATAATATAAATGCAATAACAATAAATTTAGCAGGTCAATCATTTTTAAAATCATTTGAAGATTTATATGCTTTGATTACAAGAGAATTTAACAAATATGCAAAAGAAAATGATTTGGATATAAATTTAAATTTTATTTTGTTTTCAATTGAAAATACAACAAAAGAATGGGATAGTTTCGATTCAGCAATGCATTTACTCCTTCAGCAAAAGAAAACAAAATACGATATGTTCGTTTATGATCCATTATTTACTCGTAGATTATCTCCTCATCTAGTCAATCTAAAAGATTATCTACCAAAAGAACATTTAGATCAATATTTGGGTGATGCTGAAAAAATCGGGGTATATGAAGATAAATGGGTTGGAATGGTAAATTATTTCACTTGAAATAATAATATATTCAAATTGTCTATATTATTTATACTAATTAATTTATACTAATTAATTATAACATTCTTTATTTATTTTATCCATTCATTCATAATTGGATTCATGATTTTTATCAAATAAATATCAATTAAATAAATATTTATTATGAAGCCATTATTGTTAAAATATACTATTTTATATTCAAATAAAATCTTATTAAATAAGTATGATGAAAAAATTCCTAAAACTTGGGATCAAATGTTAGCAACGGGAAAACGAATATTAGAAGAAGAACGAAAAAATAATAATTATGATTTAATTGGTTTTAACGGATATTATCCAAGTATGTATGGAAATAGTATTGAAAATATTTTTTAAAAAAAAAAAAAAAAAAAAAAATATTAAAAATATTTCTATAAATTATTTAAATGCTAAAATCTATATAATTAAATATTATTATTAAAAAAAAAATACTTTATATATTTCAGAGGGTGAAAGTACAATGTGTTCTGCATATAGTTTTTTATATTCTTATAGAGATTCTAAAGAATCTCCTGTTCCCGAAATTAATAGCAAAACAGCTGAGGAAGCTTTTAATATGTTGTTAAAAATAAAAAATGAATTGTCAAATGGTAAAGAATATAAATGAAATGTTTAAATTCATTGAAAAAAAAATTAACATAAATTCTTTTTTATTATATGCTTATACTACTATATATACTATATAAAATAATTAATAAAAAAAAAAAGATGAAATATTTAGTATTGGAGAAGATAATCATATTATGATGTTATATATGGGTACTGTTATATTTTCAAATTTTTGGGATTTTGATCATGAAGTTCCGAATTATTATATGACACCATTACCCGGTAAAACAGAAGATGTCAATGGTTCTTGTTTAGGAGGTTATTTATTAGGTATAAATAATTATATTACAAATGAAAAGAAAAGAGCAGCATCTGAAGTCATCAAGTTTTTAACATCGGAATACATTCAAAAAGAAGTCATTTTAAAACAATTTAAATGTTTCAGTGCTTTAACAAAATTATACGATGATGAAGAAGTTTGTTCATACACAGATTGTGAATTAATGAAATCTATTCAAGGAATTGAAAGACCCAGTTCAAAAATCGATAATTATGAAGATTATTCCAGTAAATACACAAACTTAATTAATGACTTTTTATACAATAATAAACCATTAAAAGAAGCATTAACTGAAATTGATGACATTTTAAAAATCTATCACTTTTCACAGAAAACATCCACTATTGCATTAATATTATTTATAATTATTCAAATAATATTTTGTTGTGTTATTCTTATGACTGCACTATTATTTATTCCTAAATTCAAAAAATATTTTAGATTCTTAAGTAATGATTTATGGATAATGTATGTATTAGGAGTAATTCTTGTAATTTTATCAGCATTCCCATTTTTTGAAACTTTAACAAGCCTAAAATGTTTCTTTAATCACATTATTCTTTCGACTGGTCTTAATTTTATTTTAACACCAATATTGTACCAATTATTAATCAATTTTCCAAAAATTAATGTATACTCAGAATGGCTCAAAAAAAATAAATATTTATTTATTGGATTAATTGAATTTATAAATATTCTTATAGGCTCATTACTTTTACTTTCACCCTACAAAATTAAAGAAATTATAATTGAGGAAGGTAAAAATTATGAAAAATGCCAATTAGATAATAAATATGGAACTGTTATTTTGATAATTCAAATTGGAATTCTTATCATTAAATTCTTATCAATAAATGCATTAATATACCTAGAATGGAATTTAAAATATACATTTCACGATATAAGAGTACTTTCCCTCTTAATGGGAATGGATTGTATTTTAGTTTTAATATATTGTATATATAAACTTTTGGTTATTGAAAATTATGTCCTTTACTACACTCTATATATGGGATTAGTTATAATGTTTTGTTTTACCAACCACACCTATGTTTTTATTGTAAGAATGCTAATAGACAAAATAAGTAAATCTAATTTAGAACAAGAAAAATTAATTAATAAAATTAGACACTCTGCAGGTTTACATTCACATACAGATTCAGTTGATATCTCTAATATTAAAAATTCAAACTTTGAAGCTACAGTATCAATATCAAAAAATGGAAATATTGTATCTATTGTGAGTTCAACGAATAAAAATGAAAAGAAAAAAACACAGATTTCTTCATCATTGAGTTTTATAAATACTGTGTTAAAAATTCATAATTCATATTCTTTTAGTAAAAATTAACACTTTTTTTTAAAAATTTATAAATACATACTACTAAATATAATAAAAATTTTATCAATAATAATTAATATAGTTCTATTATACATAAACATAATAAATTAGAGTAAGTTTTTTAGTTAAATATTTTATAACAATAAATTATCAATAAAATAGTTTAATTTAATATTACTATAAATAAAACATTATAAAATTATTATAAACCAAATGTATTTCACTTTAAAAACATCAAAATCCCTTAAATAAAAAATATTTATTTCAAATGTGTATAATTTAATATGTATATAATGCTACTTTCATTTTCTAACAAAAATTATGTAATTTCAATTTTAAGAAGTTCTTACAGTTGAATAAAATAAAAATGTGAAAGTCAATATTTATTGAATAGTGAAATAAAAACTATATATATATATATATATATGTAAAGGACTAAAATAATTTACATTATTATATTAGATGCCTACAATGCTAAATACATAATGGATTGATATATAAATGTTATAGTAAAATTATTAATTTTTAATTTTTTATTCTTATCACAGGATGAATGTGTAAAGTGACTTAACAAGAACGATGATGATTATATTATATTATATTATATTATATTATATTATATTATATTATATTATATTATATTATATTATATTATATTATATTATATTATATTATATTATATTATATTATATTATATTATATTATATTATATTATATTATATTATATTATATTATATTATATTATATTATATTATATTATATTATATTATATTATATTATATTATATTAAAATATAATATGAAATAAAAGTATATGTAACATATGTAACACTATTCATAAATTTTTGTATTTATTAAGATTTAATTTTATTACCACTTTAGCTTACAGAGAGACAAAATATTTTTTTGAACTTTAATTATTATATCTAATTCAAACTTCAACTTTTAATTAATACAATATGTCTTAATCTCTTACACATGTATATATTATTTAAATGCTATTATTATATTTAATATTTAATCCTTTATAGATTATAAACATTGATTAATAGAATTGATAGAATTGTTGTAGACTATTAGTAAAATAGGTATGTAGTATTAAAAATGTTCTATTTTAAGTTTGACTTTTAATTATGGAAAATCTTAGCATCTATAAATAGAATCATCATCATCCTTATTTTAATTAACAAAGATAAATGTATCTTCAACAAATATTAAATCTAATGAAGTAAATGAAAAATTATAATAATAATAAATAATAATAATAAATCAAAAAATATATTTAAATAATTGATATTATGTTTTCCAAAAAATTAAAATGTTTTTTCTTAGCTTATAAAGTGATATAATTTAAAACTAAAAAATTCACATAATTATAAATAGTAGAAAATATTTTTTTTTTCTTTTATAAATATATTGTGTTCGAATTTAGTTAATAAATAGTTATTAATAATATTTAATTATTATTATTATTATTATTATTATTATTATTATTATTATTATTATTATTATTATTATTATTATTATTATTATTATTATTATTATTATTATTATTATTATTATTATTATTATTATTATTATTATTATTATTATTATTATTATTATTATTATTATTTGTAAAAAATTCAGAAATATAATATGAAAAACCTTTTTTTTTTAAAAAAAATATATATATTAAGAAATTTATAGTTTAAAATAGCAAATTTAAACCTAAAATTTCTTAATTTAATTAATTAGAAAAAAAAATAATTAAATTTTCTTTATTTTATCTGTCATAATAATTCCAGATAAAAAAAAATTATGGCTAAAATATTCTTATAAACATAATAACTTATAAAAATGAAAAGAATTTTCTTTTAAATAATTATTATTTTTTCCTGTAAAAAAAAGTGTTTATACATTGAAAAATGAATAAAAAATATTTATTTTTTTCCTTATTTATCTATATATATACAGGTAATTAATACTTTATTTACTAAAGTTTTAATTTTTTAACATACTATTAATCGTTATTTTGTTTCATATTAAACCGCCGTTATATATAGGTATAGTAAATGCAATAACAATAAATTTAGCAGGTCAATCATTTTTAAAATCATTTGAAGATTTATATGCTTTGATTACAAGAGAATTTAACAAATATGCAAAAGAAAATGATTTGGATATAAATTTAAATTTTATTTTGTTTTCAATTGAAAATACAACAAAAGAATGGGATAGTTTCGATTCAGCAATGCATTTACTCCTTCAGCAAAAGAAAACAAAATACGATATGTTAATTTATGATCCATTATTTACTCGTAGATTATCTCCTCATCTAGTCAATCTAAAAGATTATCTACCAAAAGAACATTTAGATCAATATTTGGGTGATGCTGAAAAAATCGGGGTATATGAAGATAAATGGGTTGGAATGGTAAATTATTTCACTTGAAATAATAATATATTCAAATTGTCTATATTATTTATACTAATTAATTTATACTAATTAATTATAACATTCTTTATTTATTTTATCCATTCATTCATAATTGGATTCATGATTTTTATCAAATAAATATCAATTAAATAAATATTTATTATGAAGCCATTATTGTTAAAATATACTATTTTATATTCAAATAAAATCTTATTAAATAAATATGATGAAAAAATTCCTAAAACTTGGGATCAAATGTTAGCAACGGGAAAACGAATATTAGAAGAAGAACGAAAAAATAATAATTATGATTTAATTGGTTTTAACGGATATTATCCAAGTATGTATGGAAATAGTATTGAAAATATTTTTTAAAAAAAAAAAAAAAAAAAAAAAATATTAAAAATATTTCTATAAATTATTTAAATGCTAAAATCTATATAATTAAATATTATTATTAAAAAAAAAATACTTTATATATTTCAGAGGGTGAAAGTACAATGTGTTCTGCATATAGTTTTTTATATTCTTATAGAGATTCTAAAGAATCTCCTGTTCCTGAAATTAATAGCAAAACAGCTGAGGAAGCTTTTAATATGTTGTTAAAAATAAAAAATGAATTGTCAAATGGTAAAGAATATAAATGAAATGTTTAAATTCATTGAAAAAAAAAATTAACATAAATTCTTTTTTATTATATGCTTATACTACTATATATATTATTCTAAATCTTCTTTACTAATATTTATAAAAATAAAAATAAAAATATGAATATAAAATTCAAAATATAAAATATAAAATTCAAAATATAAAATTTAAAATTTAAAATATAAAATATAAAATATTATAAATTATAAAAAATAATAATGACACAAATGATGTCATATACTACTATATATACTATATAAAATAATTAAAAAAAAAAAAGATGAAGTATTTAGTATTGGAGAAGATAATCATATTATGATGTTATATATGGGTACTGTTATATTTTCAAATTTTTGGGATTTTGATCATGAAGTTCCGAATTATTATATGACACCATTACCCGGTAAAACAGAAGATGTCAATGGTTCTTGTTTAGGAGGTTATTTATTAGGTATAAATAATTATATTACAAATGAAAAGAAAAGAGCAGCATCTGAAGTCATCAAGTTTTTAACATCGGAATACATTCAAAAAGAAGTCATTTTAAAACAATTTAAATGTTTCAGTGCTTTAACAAAATTATACGATGATGAAGAAGTTTGTTCATACACAGATTGTGAATTAATGAAATCTATTCAAGGAATTGAAAGACCCAGTTCAAAAATCGATAATTATGAAGATTATTCCAGTAAATACACAAACTTAATTAATGACTTTTTATACAATAATAAACCATTAAAAGAAGCATTAACTGAAATTGATGACATTTTAAAAATCTATCACTTTTCACAGAAAACATCCACTATTGCATTAATATTATTTATAATTATTCAAATAATATTTTGTTGTGTTATTCTTATGACTGCACTATTATTTATTCCTAAATTCAAAAAATATTTTAGATTCTTAAGTAATGATTTATGGATAATGTATGTATTAGGAGTAATTCTTGTAATTTCATCAGTATTCCCATTTTTTGGAGCTTTAACAAGCCTAAAATGTTTCTTTAATCACATTATTCTTTCGACTGGTCTTAATTTTATTTTAACACCAATATTGTACCAATTATTAATCAATTTTCCAAAAATTAATGTATACTCAGAATGGCTCAAAAAAAATAAATATTTATTTATTGGATTAATTGAATTTATAAATATTCTTATAGGCTCATTACTTTTACTTTCACCCTACAAAATTAAAGAAATTATAATTGAGGAAGGTAAAAATTATGAAAAATGCCAATTAGATAATAAATATGGAACTGTTATTTTGATAATTCAAATTGGAATTCTTATCATTAAATTCTTATCAATAAATACATTAATATACCTAGAATGGAATCTTGCTGTTATAGCTCATGAATTAAAAATTATTGTTATTATGATGGGAATGGATTGTATCCTAATTGCATTATATTGTATATATAAACTTTTGAATATTACAAATTATATTACTTATTACACTCTCTATATAGGTATAATTGTTCTATTTTTCTTAACAAATCATACCTATTTATTTATTATAAGAATTATATTAAGTAATAAAGATGGAGATGACGAAATGGTAATGAAAATTAGACAATCAACGCATAGTTATATTCATAAGCTTACCACTTCACAACAAGGAAATATTTCTAAAAGTAGTCATATGAGTAACAATACAGAAACGGAAACACAATATTCAAATAAATCAAAAACTTTAACAAATATTTTAAAAATTCATGAATCGACTTCTTTTTTTTCATAAAAATTCCCTATATATAATTAAATATCATTAACACCATCCTATTTAAATAACACTAAACTAATTTTTTATTTTATATTAAATATTTTGAGAAATTATTAATTTTCTTGTTTTATTAAAATAAAGTTAAATTATTCATTTATTTATATTTTTTTTTTTTTTTTTAGTATATAAAAAGGATTTTTAATAATAAAAAATAGTTTTTATTATTCCTTTATTAAAAATAAATTATTTTTTTTAAAAAAAAAAAAAAAAAAGTTAAAAGCATATTTAAGGTTAATGATGTGCTTTAATATGCTTTTAAATAGATTTTTCAACTATGAAAAGTATTAAAGTTTACTTTATATACTTTTACTTTTATAATACAATGTATATATTTTGATTTAAATACTAATTAATATATATATAAAAATAAATTGATAATAATTATAAACTTTAAATAAATAGATTGAATAGTAATTAAAATTATTATAATTATTAAAATTTTAATTTTAAAAGAAAAATATAATGTTTTATTGTTTAAATGACTTTATAGAAGGAAAATATAATACAACATTTTAAAAAATTATATGGTTTTTTAGAAAGATCTTATACATAGAGTTTTAAAGGAATAACAATATATAAAATTTATAGTATTATAAATTATTTTAACTATATTTTTACTTCATGGTAAATTATGCTTGTATTATGATTATTAGAGTATTTAAAAAGTTAATATAAATTAATAATTAATTGATATTTTTTGTTATTATTAATTTATGAAGAGAAGCATTTTAATCTTTAATTCATACAATATAAAATAATCATATTATTACTATAATTATTTCTATTATTTCATAATACAAAGTATATAAATACATAATTACATTATAAATTACATATTTTTACATCATATAATTCTTACAATGAATTATTATAAGCTATAATAAAGACTTTTGAAAGATCTTATTATAATTTGTTTGAATTTGATTATAAGAATTATCATAACACACTAACTTTTAAAAAAGATTATTATCAACACTAAAAACTTTAAGAAAAACAATTAATACTTCAACCAATTTTTTAGGGTATTTGATTGATTAGTAGTCAAAACAGAAAAACTATTAATAGTTCTTTAATAGTAATTACAGCATACTATTAGTAAAATGATTTAATTCTAAAATAAGAAAAAAATTAGAAAAATCAAATAAAAAAAATATTCCTTTTTTCCATAATTTTTGGAACTTTTTTTTTTACAATATATTAAATCATTTATTGTCCATTGTATTCACTTTTAATATTAAAAAAAAAAAAAAAAAAAAAAAGAAAATAATATTAATACTTTTAATTAAAAATATATATTATATTTAATTCAAATATATTGTCAACTTTTTTTTCTTTAGAGATAAATTAAAATTTATAATAATAAAAATAAAAGAAAAAATATATTCTTTTAATTAAAAAAAATAGAAATAGAATTTATTCAATATTAATATCATTTAAAATTCCATGTTTTATACATTTTTCTATTATTGGTTAAAAAGTTTGAAACTCAAAACTATTACCTAATAATAAACTTTAAAAAATAATTAATTATTAAAATGGGAGAGATACTTGTGTAATATTAATTTATCTTTGAAATAATAAAAAAAAAAAGATAATTTAAAAAAGGTAAATAAAATATATAATATGTAATATATATATTTATATATTTTTATATTGTGAAAATAGAATATATTTATAAATACGCAAAACTTAAAATTATCTACAAAATATAATATTATTGTAGAAAAAAGAAAGGTAAAATAAAATAGTCTATAAAATACAATATTCTAGTTAAAAAAAAAAAGGTAAATAAAACTATTTAAAAATCATTAAAACAATTCAATGATTTTCAAATATTTAAAATCTGTATAACTAAAAATTTAATATTCCACTATTTCTTATTTGATATTATTTAATTAATATTTGCGTAACCTATTAATTAATTTATTTTTAATATATAGAACATAATACAATGTTAAAATATTTTAATATTTTAATTTTTATCCTACAATAAAAGAAATTAATGTTTCATTTTCAATTTAATTAATTTAAAAATAAAACAAATAATTATTGAAATTTTTATTAGTTTTAATAAAAAGAAAAAGTATCTACTAAATTTTAATATATCTAATTTATTCCTTATATATGTTTTTTTTTTTTTTATTAATAGTGGATGAATAAACTTTGTTAAGTATGGAACTTTAATAAATAAATTTTATAGAAAAAAGGAGTAGGATATAAATACTATTTCTATTTCCTTTTTTTTTTTTTTTTTTTTTTACTTTATAGTCTAAACAATTCTATTATTTATTAAATAATTAATAGTAATAGTAATTAAGAGATATCATAGTAACAATAAATAAATAAATAAATAAATAAAAATGAAGTTAAATAAAATATTATCCATAAGCTTTTTAGCATTCAATTCAGTCATTGCTTCAAGATCAGATTTTTTCGGAGACAATGACATTCGTCCAGAATTATTTAAAATATTAGATGACCATATTGGTACAATTAAAATTTCAATGGATGAAGATTCATTTAAAAAAATGAAAGAAGGTACCTTATATGAACCAAATGATGTAAAAGCTTACGATGATGAAAAATTCTCAACCAATAATGCATCAATGGAATTTTTTGTAAATGGTACTGATTATAAAGTTGAATTAAAACCAGGAGATTTTACTTTTAAACTTGCTGGTCATTATACTCGCTATTACAGTAAACCTGGATATAACATCAAACTTGAAAATGGTTCACTTTTTGATGTAAAAACACTTCGTTTACGTTCTATGGCAAATGATGTATCTTTTATGAGAGAAAAACTTTCATGTGATATGCTCTATAAAATGGGTGTACCAACAACTTCCGCTAATTATGTTAATGTTGAAATTAATAATGAAAATGTAGGTCTTTATGTTATTACTGATAAAGTTAAAAAGGATATGATTAAAAGATACTTTAATGAAAAAAACACTGACAACTTTTATGAATGCCAAAATATTGCTGTCAGATTTGAAGATAATTCTATTGCTAATGAATGTGTTAATTCAAAGGAAGAACTTGCCAATTACAAGGATGATCTTCAAAAATTAGTAGATGCTGTCAATTTAGCTAAAACAATTGATGATATTAAAGATATTATTGATGTTGATTCATTTTTAAAGGTAATTGCTTTTGAATATATTCTTCTTGCTAACGATAACTTTTTACTTTATGGTCACAATTTCTATTTATACAAAAAGCAAGATGGTAAATGGATTATGATTCTTAATGACTTTAATAGAACTTTTGCCCAAGATATTTGGGTCAACAACTTCGAAGGTGATGATAGATATATTAAAAAGCATTATTTCCCAGATCTTCAAAGAATTAATTTACCAAATATTTCTATTCGTGATATGGATCTTGGTCATAAAATTGTCAAATTACTTATTCATGACGATGACACACGTTTCCGTGAAATTCTTGGAGAAATTGTCAAAGAAATATTTAATCCAAAGATTCTTAACGCTCGTATTGATGATATTGCTGATTTAATACGTGATGATCTTGCTATTTCTCGTGAAGTCCAAGAAGATGGATATCCAATTGGTAGTTTCAATACTCCTGGTATGAATCCATTATGGAATATGACCCAATTTGAAGATTGCATTAACTATATGGGTTGGGTTGATGGTCCAAATGTTTCTCGTTCATATGCATTAAAATTCTTTATTGAAGAACGTACAAGATACCTTTGCCATACCTACGCTATTGATCCAGAAACCTATGAATTAATTGAACCACGTCCAGCTGTTTCATTCTGGAGTGTTAAGAACAAGCGTCAATTAACATATTACGGTGAATATTACTTAGGTGTAGGTAAATTCGAATATCCAGATCTTGGTAATGAAGATTATATGAGTGAAGAATATAATGCTGATCCAATTAGTAACAGTTTACCAAAGAACTACAAAATTCCATTAAGTGTTCATGAAACTGGAGAAGAATATTGTTGGTCTCATAAGTATGGTTATCCATGCTGTAGTGAAGGTACATGTCATATTTTTACTTCAGATGAAAATGGTGATTGGGGTTATGAAAATGGTCGTTGGTGTGGTATTTTACCTTCTTGCAGTAAAGAAGAATGTTGGTCTAAGAAATACGGTTATAACTGTTGTAAGAGATGTTTCATATATGATGTTACTGACGAAGGTAAATGGGGTTATGAAAATAATGAATGGTGTGGTATCATTCCAAACTGCAAATAGATTGTTAAATAATTTTCTTAAATAAATATAGAATTATAAGATACAATTTAGGCAAATAACCTAAAAACTATATAAATAATAAATAATAAAAAACAAAAAAAGTAATTATTTATTATATATTTAAAGTATCATTTATACAAATAGATAATAATATTTATTTAACTATTAATCCTTTAATTTTATTATTTTTATATTTAAAAATAATAACAAAAATAGAAAAAAAATCAACTCTATAGATTTAATTTGATATTAAATCATTTTTAATCTAAAAATTGTTAAAAAAAAAAAATGAATAGAATAGATAGAGCATAAAAATAAATAAAAAATATAAAATAAAAAAATATATATATAATAATAATTTAAGTATAAAAATGGAAAAAGCAAAATAATTAAAATAATAATAAAAAAAAAAAAAAGAAAAAAGAAAAGAAAAAATTAGGATAAAAGAAATTAATAAAAAGGAAAAGAAAGGAATAAGAAATTAAAAAAAATTATATATATATATATATATTTTATTTCTTTAATATCTTTCATCATATAACTGAAAGTAGGAAATAAATATGTATGGGTTTAAAGATTAACTTTTCATAATTTTTCAAAATCATTTAAAAGGTTTTTATATTTTGAAAAGAAGCTTATAGTAATTATTACTTTTATAGATTAATAGTTTTAAATATAAGTTGAAACCTTTAAATAAATTTGTTTTGTATAAAATTTAAAATTAAATGTTACGAAGAGTTAAGAATAATAAATAAATAAAATGGGTAATTACAGCTATTTTTTTTTTAATAAATTTTAATTAGTATCAAAAAAAAAAAAAAAAAAAAAAAAGAATGGCTTTTAATCTAATAATTAACGATTAAAATAATTCTCTCTATATATATATTTAAATATTTAATTTTTGTAATAATCAAAAAAAATTAGCTTATCAAAAAGTTATATCTTATAATTTGTCTCTTTAAATAACTTTATTTTAATAAAAAAAAAATGGCACATTTAATATTATTATAAAAATAACTTTAAAAAATACTATACTTAAAAAATGAGATTAAAATTTTTATCAATATTTAATTATATATAATAATTGAAGAAAATATTCATTTCATTTTTAGTTTTTTTCTTTTTTTTAACTAGTATTACTTTTTTTAATTTTTTAAATTTTTTTTTTTTTAAAAGTTCATTCAATAAGACTTAAAATTTTCAGAAAATGTTTAAATAAATTAAACCTATATTTATTGAAAACAAAAATAAATAAAATAAAAACAAAATATTTATTAATTCATAATTGATCTTTTTTTCTTTTTCTTTTTTTTTTTATTAATTTTTAACTTTTTAAAAAAAAAAAAAAAACAGTTCTGTCACTAATTATAAAATTATTTATTTTAAATTTTCTGTATATCCATTTGGTATATTAATCATTAGTTTATTTTATAAAAAATTTACAATTCATTTGTTAACCAAAATTTTAAAAATGCATATTTTGTTAATATTGGATCAATAAATAATTTGTAATATTTAATTTTCCATTGTTCCACGAAATCTTCAAATTAAATTATATATATTAGCATTTGAAGAAGGATAAACTTTGATAACTAAATTATACATTAAGAATATGGGTTATTATTAATCTCTTTTTTTTTTAAAAAGCCATAGATTATATTGATCATTAGATTAGAAAAGATTATCATAATTAATTTCATATAAAAGATCTTTTTTTTTTTCTTTTTTTTATTTTTTTCTAATTAAAAATATTAATATTTTTTAATATTATTTATCTAATTAATACAAAGAAAATTTACTAATGATTCATCAAGTTAAACAACAACACACTAATACTTTTTATTATTTTTTATTCTTATTTAAAATAGTATTAATATTTAATTTTATTAAAAAAAATGACTCATAGTATTGAAGATCAAAGAAATAATTTAATAAAGGTTATTTTAAAAAATAATCTTGCTGATTTAAGGAATTATATTAAAGAAAGTAATTTAAGGTTAGAAGATCTTAATGATGACAGTTATGATATATTAATCAGTGTGATTGAAACCAAAAATGATATTTCCTTAGATATCATTCAATTCATCATCGATGAATTACCCTATAAATCTTTGAATTATTTTATTAAGAATTCCAATAAACAAAAGGGTAATCATTACTCCTACGGTCATTACAAAACACCATTATTCTCAGCCATTGCTTATCATAAATTTAAAATTGCTACTTTATTAATAAAAAATAAAGCCGATATTAACCATACTATAACTGATTTTAAATCCCTTACCGGCGTTGCTAAAAATAAGATCAATGTAGTTAATAATTTATACTCTACCAACAATCTTAGTCATAAGAATTTAAAATACATTTTAGATCATGGATTCAAAATACAAAGAATTGCTTCTGCTATTATTAAAGATTTAATTACCTACAAAAATAGTGTTAAAAATGATTTATTAGAAATAATATTTCGCTATCGTATCTATGATAATGATTTTATTTTAAACTTCTTACATTCTTATAAATATCAAAAAGCCTTATCTAACAGAAAATTACATTACTTGATTACCAAAGAAAAAAATAAAATTGTTGTTAATGACATCATGTATTCTACTACAGTTCAAAATGCTTACTATAATAATTGGGATGCCTTGTCCTTATTCTTTGTTTATGATGGTAGTGAACCTTTAAAAATTTTTGAGAGAATTTATCAATACAAAATTTTTGAAAAAGCCATTGAAAAAAATGACTATTATTTCATAAGAACTTTGTTAAACTATAAACCATGGAAGCAAAATAAGAATTTTGACATTGAAAAACTTGTAATAAAAGCTATTCGAAAAAATAATGTTGATATAACAAAGCTACTTTTAGAATTCTTCTTCCTCATCAAAAATTCATCCGAACATGAAAACTACAATTTTGAAAATATTCTTTTAGAAGCCGGTAAGAAAAGATCAACGGATATTATTCTTTTACTTATGGATTTTATTGTAAAATATAAAATAAGAGGTTTAAATCAAACTTTAAATTTTAAAGAAATGATTATCTCTATTGATTTATACAATTATATTATTAATGAAATGAAAGAAGACGAACAAATAATTAAAAATGTAAAACAATGCTTTAAAGCCTTATCAAGTCCATTCTCATTTAACACCGATCAATACAATAAAATTGAAAATATTTTATTTATAGCTTGCTTTTACGCCAATGAAAATAGTTTAAACCTTTTAAAAAGAAAGCTAAATTCGTTAAATGGATTTGACATCATTCCTGATAGCATGTTTTCGTTTGAAAACTTGTTGATAAATAATGAAAGTTATCCCCCTACATTAAACAAGGATAAAGAAGAAATACTAGTCATTATAATTGAATCATTGATTAATAATATGACCAAAACAACAGACTCTATAAATAATACTATCATTAAAAAGTGGGTAGTTCCTTACATTGCATTTTTATTAAATATAGCAATTAAACTGGAAAGCCTTAGATTGGTTCATTATATTATTGAAAATGAAGTATTAAAACCATTAATTGATCTTAATGCTTATTATAAAAACATTGAAAATCCAATGATCATAGCCTATCATCAAAATAATGAAGTGATTTTCAAGTATCTTCTTGATCATCATGCCAGCATTACTATCAAAAATGAAAAGAATACACCGTTATGGGAAGAAGCTCTTAAAACCAAAAATTATAAAATTCTTAGAGAAATTTTGAAATATTCATTGCCATTAGATAAAAATAGATTATTTCATGAAAATTCACTATCCCCTCTGATTGAAGCTATTTATCATAACGATCTATATACGGTTAAATCATTGGTTCAAGAAAGTGGTTATCGACTGGATGTATATTCTAATACCAACATAAGAATTAATTCCAAATACCTATTTACACCATTAATTCTTTCCTACCTTCTCCAAAATAAAGAAATATTTAAATTTTTATTAAATTTCGTAAACATAAATGAATTAGATTTTTATGGCTATGGTATTTTACACTATGCCATTCTGAAAGAAGATTTTGAAACAATTCATTATTTAATTGATCATAATGTAGATGTTAACTATAAAGAAAATAGTGCTAAATACGGTCATTCTGCCATTGATATTTCTATTCATCTTGCCAATAAAGAAATCATCGATACTTTACTTATAAGTCAAAAAATATTATTTAATATACCGAACAAAGATGGTGAATTACCTATTTCTAATATTATTAAAAATCCTGATTTTTCTCTCGAGGAAAAGAAAACAATAATAAAGGATATCATAAAGATAGGGTCTTATATTAATTTCATTGATGTCAATACACCACTTAAAGAAGCCATCCAAAGTCATTCTATTCCTTTAGTTGAACTTTTACTTCAACATAACGCTAATGTTAATTTCATTTTCAATAACGGATATTCACCATTAGTTTATGCTATCGAATCAAAATCACTCTCCATGGTTCAATATTTAGTAGAAAAAGGAAGTGATGTAAACTACGTCTTACAACATAAATATAGTAATAACGATAATGAAATAAAAGAAACTGTTATTTTGAAAGCTATAGAATCTGGCGATTTATCAATATTTGATTATTTACTTCGTCAACATGCTATTCTTCGTTTTGACCAAAAAGATGAGAATGATCGTATGATTGAAAGTGTAGATAAAAGTGGAAAGACAAAGATTTTTGAATACCTAACACAACACTATTTAGATCAATTTTCTAATGGTGGTATTATTAAAAGTATAATTTTCCATAATCAAATTAATTTATTAAAAATGGTCATAGATCATGGATTCAACATCAATACTCAAGATAAAAATGGGGATACTCCTTTAGGCTATGCCGTAAAATTTAGTAATGAATATTTAGTAGACTTTTTAATTCATTGTGGAGCTGATATTAACCATATTAATAATAAAGGAGAAAGTATCTATGATATTAGCTACAAATATTCATATAGACTTCATGGTCAAAGTATTTATAAAAAGATTCAAAAAGTAATTTGTATAAAATAAATAATTAAAAAAAAAACATAATTACTACATATAACTAGTATAAATAACATATAAATACCTATTGTATTCATTATAATAAAAAAAATTAAACTATTTTTATTTTTCTTTTAAAATATTTATTATCATTTCTTTTTATATATATTTTCCTTTTTATATTGATTTTTTATATTTTTTTTTCTATAAAAAAAATAAATAAATAAAAAAAGAATTAAACATTATTAATAAAATAAATTAGTATTTAAAACATACAAAAAAAAATATATCCTTTAAAAAAAAAAAAAAAAAAAGAAAGAAAAAACTAGGATTTATAAAATTAATATTAAAAATCAAATAAAAATAGAATGCCTATAGAATTAAAAACTTGGGAGGAATAAAATTTTAATTTTTTTTTTAAAAAAATAATTATATTTATTTTAAATTATTTAAAAAAAGAACAATAAGAAAGTATAATGAAATGACATAATAACATAATAGATTTATATTTAAATTTATATAAAAACAAAAACATTTTTTAATAGAATTCTTTGTTTTAAACTAAAATAATTTGATAAAAAGGGATAGCTTTGATTTTAAATAATATGTTTTTTTTTTTTTTATCTCTTTTTTTGGGTAGTTCTGTTTATAAATAAAAGTATGGATTAATTTTCTTTACCAACATTTACCAAATTCAGATTGACAACCTTTTTCTTTACTACAATAATAGGAACTCTTTCCACACCAACCATACTTACTACAACAAAAACCTTCAATACAAGAACCAATACCCTTACCACATTTCCATACGGTATTATCTAAAGTTGATTTGATTTCTTCTTTTTGTTCCATTGTCATAGTAGGAGTTGAGGTGGTTTCTTCTTCTTGCTTAACAATAGTAGCTTCAGATAAAATATTATCCTTTTTCTCATTGTTAAAACATTCACCAAATTCAGATTGGCAACCAAGTTCAACATTACAATACTTTTCAGTCTTTCCACACCAACCATGTCTACTACAACAATATCCCTTTTCACAAGAATGAATACCCTTACCACATTGCAATGGATGATATTGTTTCTTTCCATTAATATATGGAGTAGTTACTTTTTGTTTTCCTATATAGCAGTCACCAAATTCGGATTGACAACCAAGCTCAACATTACAATATCTTTCTGTTTTACCACACCAACCATAATAACTACAACAATAACCTTCCATACAAGAACCAATATTTTTACCGCATTGCCATGGATGATGTTTCTTTTCTTCAACATGATTTGTAGGGGTTGGTTCAATAATTTCGGTAATAGTTGTAGTAATTTTAATATAATAACTATCGTCATCATCATCAATGGATGTAGTTTCTTCGTCAAAATAGGCATCATCATCTATTGGTGTTGTTTCTACATCATTATCATTATCAAAGGAATTGTTTTCTTCATCCGATTTAATATCAGCATCATCATCATTCTCTTTTAGGGGAATTCTTTCGTTATCATCTCCTAAATCATCAACTTCATCTTCAGCTTCACTCATTTCTTCAATATCCATATCATTTTCTTCTTCAATATTAAGTTTACGTTTATAGATAGAAACACGTTTACCAGAACATACACTGAATTCATTTTCGCAACCATTTTCAATCAAGCAATTCTTATCTTGATTATTTTCTTGACAAATACCTTTATTACAACATATATCAAAACAGTTTTCATTAACTTTCTTTTCACCTTGTTCCTTAGCATTAACAATGCTAACAAATAATAATGATAAATAAACTAGATTTTTAGTCCAAAGCATTTTTTTTTTTAATATAAATGTTTTTTCTTAGGTTCAATAAATATTTTTTTAGTTATATCTTGATTTTAAAAATAAGGCTTCAAAAAAAAAAAATAAAAGAAAAGAAAAATAAGGATCTTTTTTTTTTTCTTTCATTTGTTAAATTTAATTTGTTATTATTTTTAAAAATAATTTAATTTATTATACATATATATTATATATATAATAATATAGTTTTTCATTAATGAAACGTTATTTCTTTTTAAAATAGAAAAAAAACAAAAATATTATCATTAATTAAAAAAAAAAAAGACATTAAATAAATTAATGGAGCAAAGTTTTTTTTCTTCATAACACTAACCAATATTATATCATAATCCCTTAATGAAATTTTTTGATCCTAAGTAGACAAATAAACTCAGCTATTTTTAATTAAATTTTAATTAATTTCTGTTTATTTTTTTTTTTTCATTATTATTCTGGTTTAATAGATATTAAAATTTAACTTTTAATTTATTCATTCTATTACCAACAATAAATAAATATACAAGAAAAAAAAAGGTTTATTTATTCTACCATGTTGTTATTTATTAATAAAAAAAAAAAAAACAATTATATATTTATTTTAAACATCAATTATAATTAATTAAAAAAAAAAAGGTTTTAATTTACCATAAATTATTTTTCATATTTTTTCTATATAGAATAATTTTGGTTTTAAAAATATATTATTTACCATGTTACATGTATAATGTTGTAACCTTTTTTTTTTTTTTTCCCTTTAAATTATCATTTTATATTTAAATTATTATTTAATCCTAACCACCATAAAATATCTTAATTGTAGTTAAAAAAATTAAAAAGGCTAGTTTTAATTATTATTATTATAAAAGAATAATAATAGAATCTATTTTTCATCATTTTCATTAAATTCATTATCCCTTTCTGTTGGTTTTTCTTCTTCTTCTTCTTCTTCATTATCTTCTTCCTTTTGTTTTTCATCACCATTATCGAATTCATAATCATCTTCATCATTTATTCCAGATTTATAGTCTGATACATATGGTTCATCCCTATTACTATCACAATCTTTAAATTCGGTATTTTTAGTTTCAGATCCGTTAAATTTAATATCTTCTGTTTCAGTATCTTCAAACTGATATCTTCATTTTAAATTTCATCATTATTTGGCTCATAAGCATCTTCTGTATCATTTACTAGTGATTGTGGTTATAGTTTTAACAATGACATGAGCTTCAACTTCTTTACCATCAGTTTCAATAACCGACAATAATGGTAATCCGACCAATTATAATAAAACAAAATTATTAAATTAACTATCTCATCATCGGATTAATAGTATTATTTTAGAAAATTTATGGTACATTCAAATAGTCATATATAGGTATAATACAATAAATGTTTGATTGGTTGAATTTTTATTTATTTATATTACATTACATTAATTTCTAATTACATTTTTAAAATTATTCATTGACATTCATTTGAAAAATACCACTAATTATTAATTCTTATTGATGTTGAAATAAAATAAATAAATGGAATATATATACTAATGTATTTATATAGAAATAGATATAATAGATTTATTGAAATAATAAAGAAAATTAAAATGGCTAAAAGTTTTAAAAATAAAACAGGAAATAAAATTAGAACGTGCCATTCTGAAAATTAATTCTAAAAAAAAAAAATCGATGATGTCAATAATCATCAAACAAACCAAACGAATAACGCATCAACAGTTACATTGACCTATATGTCTATTCTATAGGTTGAATGAACCATTTTTTATTGATTTTTATAAAATATACTAAAATGATTTAACTTTTTATTTAGCAAAAAAAAATATCAATATATAATTTAGAAGGTCACTTTTAAAAATGACAAATAATTTGATACTATTAAACACTTATAAAAAAAACAATTAATAACATTCTTTTTATTCATTTATTCCTTTTTTTTTTTTTTACAGAATATCTTTTTTTATTTTTTTGGCATTTTAAAGTTTTAAAGTTTTTGAAATGGTGAACTTTTTTTTTTTAAAATTTTTAAGAAATTTAAACTTTTCTTCTTTAATCAAACTTTGAAAATCTTTTTTTTTTATTTATAAAAATTTTAAAATAATTATTTTTTCATTCTTTATGTTACTCTTCCTGTCACTATTAACTATTCCTTCCTCCTATTATTATTAGCTATTTCAATAATAATAATTAATAAGTCTTAATGTTAAACTTTTTTTTAATTATTTTACATTTATAAATTCAATCGATAAAAAAATGTTGTAGATCTAATCAAGTATTATTCATTTATTCATTTATTTATTATTAACTTTAATTTCATCTTGACCTTGACTTTGTTACAATTCAAAATCTTTTTATCATTAAAAAAAAAAAAAAAAGAAATCTTTTTCGTGTGGCAATCCATACAAAAAAAAACTTTTTTTTAATTCTTCTTTCTATAATACAATTCATATCAATTATTTTTAAAAGTAAAGAGATATATGAAAATGAATAAATTATCAATACATTATAATAAATAACTATTTCTTTATTATTAAAAACTAAAAAAAAAAAAAAAAAAAAAAAAGATAAATACTTTGTGTGGCAATTTTTTTCTTAAAATATATATATATATTATATACATTATTTATTTATATTTTGTACTTTTGATCTACCCAAAGAAAACAAATTATCTATTTTTTTTATAAATTAATTCTATTACAGAAATAGAATTTGAAAAACGTAAATTCAATCATCATATTCAAAATAATAACCTTTGTAATGCAAATGAATAAAACTAGAAAACTTTATAAATTTTTATATTTTTTTTATTTATTATTATTATATATATTTTTATGATTAATTTAAATAAAGAAAAAAAAAAAAGTGGTCTTGTCATTGTGATATAGATTAAAAAGTGTGTAATAACTAAAACATCACCAATTAATAGATATAATAAATATATTGAAGGTGAAGATATAAAAATAATAAAAAAAAAAAAAACGAAAAACAATGGGTCGATACCCTTATGCTATTTATTAAAATAAAATAGAATTAATATAGAATTAAAATATTAATAATATATGCTAATAATATATATTATTTTATATATTAAAGAATTTAAAAAAAAAATAAAATATGTTTTACTAATATATACATTTACCAATATATATATATATAATGAAATAATATATAATTCTTTGTTAGCCTAACTAGGATAATTTTAGAAAAATGAATATTATACTATTATTATAATATTAAAAAAAATAAAAACTGTAGATGAAATGAAAATTAATAAAAAGTAAATAATAATAATAAAAAAAAAAAAAAAAACCTTTGGAGAGAGAGTTCGTTAAATGATAGATATATATAATTTTTTTTATGAAAAATTAATTAAAAATAATTATGTCAAGCCTATAATAATAATGTTGGATATCTTTTTTTTTTTTTTTTTTGGAATAAATAAATATATATGTCACATTATGATTTTTTTTTTAAAAAAAAAAAAATAGGTAAAATAGATAAATATAGATTAAAACTTAAATTAAATTGCCTTTTCCAAGGCTAGTGGGTTTAAATATCGTCTTTTAAAAATTTTCTTTTCACAAGGATAAGGAATTTAAACATCGTAAACGTCATCCTCTTCAAGTTCAATAAAATAATTATGAGTATACATTTTGTGATCAATATATTTTATCATGGTATATAATAAACCCCCGACGACGATAATGAAAAGAAAAAGGGTAGCTACACATTGGGCAATAATTTTATAAAATTGAGAAACTTTTAAAGAAAGTTGAGAATAATTTCCATTAAAATAATACTTGAGAAGGGGTTCAATTAATTGACGTTCTTCACGCTTATAGTCACTTTCCATTACAATCTTATTATCGCCACCATCAAGAATCATGGTTTGACACGTTTTATTATTATAGGATTCCCATTTTGAGTAAGGTTTGCCATTTCTAGCAAAATTAATCCACATGTCTTGGACTTGATTAGCAAGATGAACACTAATTTTATTTCCGGTATATATTCTTTCATCAAGATTATTAAACACATAGGCTAATTCAATAGCATGACAAGCCCCTAGTAAGGAATCTTCCCCAGAAAATTTCCAATGGTAAACAAATGATTTACCTCCTGAAGAAGAATGCAATTCTGCCTGTTTTACCATTGGGATTCTAAAAATTAACTCATTATAAAATTCAGTAATTCGCCAAACCTTTTTATCCTTGATTCGTTTAATAAATTTTTCGGCATGTCCTTTATCCGTATCGCTCATGCTCTTAAGATTATTTTCATATAAAATGGGAAGACAATGGGTATAAATAAACTTGCCACTGAACAAATCGGTATAATATCCCATTTCATTAATCCAATAGCGTACTTCATCTTTATTACTACCGATGAGCATATCAATTTTTTTCGTTTTTCCAGAAGCATAAGCCTTGTATAAATCTTCTGGTAAAACAACACCATCCCTCTCTGGAAAATTATTATTATCATTTAAGCCTTTGTTAAGCTTAATAATATCTTCCTCGGAAATTGCAACGAGATCCTTCATAGACGTCGCATGGGAAGCTTTTAAAAGTTTTTTGGTTAATTTTTCACACTCTTTTTTAGAATAGGTAAGATTGATGGACCCACTTTGGGCAATTATTCTATGAAAAAGATGATCCGTTCCTTCTATTAAAGGTAATAATGAAATAGAACCAGCTCCTGAAGACTCGCCAAATAAAGTAATATTATTCGGATCTCCACCAAATTTTGAAATATTCTTTTTGATCCATTTCAAAGCACAAATTTGATCTAAAAGACCTAAATTACCACTTGTTTTATAATCATCTCCTCCGGGAACCGATGAAAAATCAATAAATCCCAAGATACCAAGTCGAAATTCTATTGTCACTAAAATTACATCCGAATACTTTGAGATTAAATTATAACCATCGTAAATGGGATCACTTGTCGCACCCCATCCATATGATCCGCCATGAATAAATACCATAACTGTTTTATTTTTTGCATTATTTTCAGAATTTACCCAAACATTTAATTTTAAACAATCCTCATTTTGAGGGTAATAGGAACCAGGTTCACTTTCCCATTCTGTTTGTATAGGGGAATGGCCAAAATAATAGGCTTCATATACCCTGTCATCTTTCTCCGCTAAAACAGGGTCTTTCCATCTTAGTTCTCCAGTAGGTTTTTTAGCATATGGTATACCTTTGTATGAAATAACATTTTCTGTTTTATTACCAACAAAAATTCCATTATGACAAGTTACTGCTAATTTTTTGTCATATTTACCCTTTATTTCACGATTTTCACCATAAAGGTTCTTCATTCGTGATTTTAGTTGAGACTTTGATAATTTATCTATATACTCATTTTTAATACCTGATACATTAGGGAAAAATGAAATCAATAAAATGAAAATAATAACTGCTATTATTTTCTTCATTTCCACGATCAACAGACTTTACCATATAATTATTATAAGGAATAAAAAAAAAAGAAAAGATAAGATTAGTATTACTGACATCATCAAATATACTATTTTTAAAAAATCTATAGAATTTTATTTTTATTATTATTATTCTAATTATTATTATTATTATTTATTGTCTCCTATAAACTTTAAATTTGATTTTTATTTTTTTTATTTAATCCTATCTTTGACCAATAAATTTTTTTTTCCAGTACTAAATTAATTTTAATATTAAAATCAAATATTATAAATTAAATTTTTTGTAGGAGTGTTTTTTTTTTTGGGAGCAGAGTTTAAACCTAATGATATTAAACTTTTTACAAAATTTTTATGGTTTATACACCTATACAACCTATATATCTCAGTAATATAAAATTTATTTAATTTTTTGGGAGGTTGTTATTCATCATAATACATTATTAACCCATTTTTTATTTGTAAATTCATATCTATTTCTATTATTTCTTATTATAAAAATTTTTTTTGTTCCTTTGTGTGTCAATATTAATAGGTGTAGTATATTAATATAATTTTATTATCAAAAATATTAAAAATATAAAACTAAAAACTACAAGAAATATTAAAATTGTGTATATGAGCATATTATTTTACAGACTATAGTTTTTATCAAAATTTAATTATTACTATTATTATAAAATAAATGGAAATATCCGAAAAGGTTGATTATTTTTTTTAAAAAAAAATAATAATAATAGTTAATCATTTATATAATTAACTTTTCAAAATTTACCTTGTACCTCTTAAATATATTCTAATTTATTTTATTTTTTATCAAGGAATTTCATTTCAATCTATATATATTGTAAGAATTATTATATTTTATTAATATTTGAAGTAAAATGTATATATATAAAATAAAAGTGTCTTTATTATTTTAATAGTAGTATAATTTCAATTTTCAATAATCATGATAATAATGGATTTTTTTTTTTAAATTCAAAAATAAGAAATGATAATAAATTTTATAAAAAAAAAAAAAGGATAGTTTATTTTCTTGTTAAATGCAATATATAATAATAAGTTTTATTTACTTCAAATATTTTTTTTCCTTTTGTTGTTGTATTACTAATCTGTAGTTTATGGATTACTTTTTTACTTTCTTCACCACCATATAAAATAATGAATAAAAAAAAATTATGTTTCAATAGATATATCCTTTTATTTTTTAATATATGAAAATATGGAAAAAAAAATTTTTTTTTTGATGTAATACTTTTGATGTATACAAATATATTGGGTTAAAAAATAAAAAATTGTGTCATTTTTTTTTTAAATTAATTGCATAATTTATTTAATAAAAAAAAAAAAACAATTTTTAAATTTTATCAAATTATCATTTTACTTTTTTTTTAAAAAAAAAAGATTAATTTAAATAAATAAATAAATAAATTAGTATTGCTTTTTATTTAATGATTAATAAGTTTAGTATTATTTAATTAGTATTATATAGTTTATCAGAATATTATTGATCTTGTCATGAAAAATACCAAGTAGTTGTTGGTAGTGGTAAGCATCAAATAATAGTAATAAAATTATAAAAAAAAGATATTCCTTTAAACTATTGTCATTCCTTCCTTCCTTCCTTTCTTCTTTCTTTAAACTATTCATTCGGAGTATTCAATAAAAATATAAATCCAATTTTATACTATGAAAAAATATCAAGTTCAATCAAATAAAAAAAAAAAAAAAAAACCTTTATTTATCTAAAGTTTATCAAAATAAATAAAAATTTTTTACTTTAATAAAGGATACACACTGCCTCTGTTGAATTCATTATAAATAAAAAGTGAACTTTTTACAATACTATCTTATAATTTCTTAACCTCAAGAAAAAACAACAACTTTTCCTTCTCTTCTTTTCTTCCTTTTTAGAAGACTCCATCTTAAATTGGAATAAAACTTTTAAAAGTACCTCCCAATGACACCTTTATATTTTACAAAAAAAAGAATTTACTTTATATAAAAAATAACTTGCATCCACCAATAAGCTTTAAGCATTTTTATTAATTTATTTAAAAAAATGACAAAATTTTTTTTTATATTTCTAATTAATAAAAAACTCTAAAAAATAAAAAATTTTTAATTTTATAATAAAAAGTAAAGAGTCTTTTTATGCTACCATTTACCACTTCATTTATTTACTTGCCATTACCATCACTAAACAATACTTTTAATTTCAAACTTTTATCAAGTTTTCTTATTAAAATATACAATCATTGATAAAAGTTGTTTTTATTTTTTTTTTTTAGTTCTTTTAATTCCTTTTAATGAATAGTAACAACATTCTTTTAACTTTTTAATAATTAAAATTTCCTCTTTTTTTTTTTTTTAATAAATCTTTTTGATTTTTTTTTTAATTTATTGCTTATTTTAAAATTTCCTTTTTAATAAAAAAGAATAAATAAATATTAAAAATGGTATAATTTTTGTAATTTTAATTATTTTTATCAATCCAATCATATCACTGAAAATGAATTTATTATCGCTTCTTAAAAAAAAAAAGAACTTTTTTTGAAAAGATTATTCAACAGAAAAATAAATAAAAAAAATAAAATAGTAAAAAAGGGTGTTTTAACCATTCTTTTTTTATTATTATACTTTATTTTACCTTTCAATCATTTATTATAAAGAATTTACTTTTTGCTAATAACACCATTAGTTTAACCCATGCTTTTAATCTTATCTTTACTGAAATTCATCATTTGGAAAAAAATATTATTTTTTTTTCTGAAACACTGGTCAAAAAAAAAGGAAATACTGTAAAGGCATAAAATAATAAAAATTTAGTGGCAGGACAAAAGTATAAAAACTTTATATTTTAAAGATCAACCCTAAGAATGTAACAATGTGTATACAATATGTATACAATAAGTAATTAAACTTTATTTTTCAATGTCAACATTTTTTAAAAAAAAAGAAAGGAATAGAAAATCTACTAAGCCTTACTGAGTTAAAAAAAAAATGTAAAGTATATATAGTATTATAATGAGATGGTATATGGATAGAAGGCATGGGCACTATAATACGTTAAAAGAAGAAAATGAAAAATGATAATGGTTAAAGTTTTTTTTTTCTACCGTTTTACATTTCTCTATAAAAATTGAATAGAATTATAAATTTAATATATTATTATGCATTAATTACGCGACTTTATAATTTATTAAAAAAAATTAATAATAAAAAAAATAGTTTAATAAAAATGCTTTAAACAAAGAATGAAATGTATTTTATTACATTAATGTACATTGTACGGTAATTATTTATCAAATGAACAAATGAATTTTTATCTTCATTAGCAATACAGAACGCTCTTAGCATAATATGTTACATTTAATACACTTTTTCTATTATTATTTATGGCATCGTTCTTACATACGTTTATTATTAAATCTATATAAAATCTTTTATATATAAACACCATTTATCATTCGTTCATTAAAAGTACTTTAGAGAAAGTGGCCAAAAATATCAAGCTATAAATAAAATATTTAATAGCTTATATATATAATTTATATTATGTAATATTAATAATTAAATTGATATATATTATCAATTGATTTATTATCCATTTTTATAGGATTATAATAAAAGATTTTAGATACATACTTTTTTTTTAAAAAAAAAAATAAAAAAAACTAAACCAGGACAAAGTGTGCTAAATGTAAAAAAGAATAATAATAATAATACCAATGTTGATTTCCATTGAATAGAATAAAACAACCGTTTCTTTACATTTTTAAATATTTAAATATATAAAATAAAGTATTTATTGTAAAAGAGGTACAAGTGTACATTTTCATTCAATGTAAAATTCATCAAAAGCTTCTGTTAACTAAAATATATTGAATAAATATATTATAATATATAAAATTAATATATTAGCGTTAATATATTAATTAATGCTTCGTTATTTTGATTCGATATCATTTTTAATTTTCAGCCATTATATTGAATAATTAATTTAATTATAAATTGTTATACCTAAAAAGAAGTTTAATATATGATTAAATAATAAATAAGATTTTAATGTAATTAAAAATGTATGTTACAACATTGAATATTATTCGTTGATAACTATTTATTTACTATAATATTGCTTATTATATATACATTTTAAATACAATAACTTGTTAAAAAAAGTGTATGAAGAATTTAATTAAAAAAAAAAAAAAAAAACCTTTTTATATATATCTTTTTTTTTTATCAATTTATCAATAATTAATTATATTTATATATAATCTTTAAAATATAATATATTACTTTTTATTTTTAATTTATATAATAAAAAAATATAAAAAGCACTTCATTTCCTCTTAATTTTATTTTGTTATTAATTAATCTTTTTTAAAAAGAATTAATATTTATTAAATTATTTATTGAAACGTTTTTTTTTTTTTATTTCAAAGTTTTTATTTTAAAAAGTAAATATATACAAAATGTTCGGAATGAAGAATGTTTTATTTTTAATGGCAGTTTTACTTGCTATTTTACCATATATTAAGGCTAAAGCTATTAATGAAGATGAATTCGAAACTTTAATTTACATTACTGAAACTATTGAACCAACTGAAGTTGTTACTGATTATATTGATGATGAAATAACTGCTACTGAAGAAATTGTTACTAAAACTACTACTACCACTCAAACTAATACCCCAACTATTACTATTACCAGAACTAGAACTAGAGCTACTACTACTACTACTAAGGTTAACGTTATTGTTCCAACTGACAAGCCAGAAGAAGAAAACCCATTTGAAGACAGTATTGTTGAATCTGAATTTGAATCTGATGATGAACAAGCTGAACCAGAAAAGCCAAAGGAAGAAGCTCCAGAATCTGACGATGAACAAGCTGAACCAGAAAAGCCAAAGGAAGAAGCTCCAGAATCTGACGATGAACAAGCTGAACCAGAAAAGCCAAAGGAAGAAGCTCCAGAATCTGATGATGAACAAGCTGAACCAGAAAAGCCAAAGGAAGAAGCTCCAGAATCTGATGATGAACCAGCTGAACCAGAAAAGCCAAAGGAAGAAGTTGAAGAACCAAGTATGGCTGGTGAAGAATCTGAAATTGATGCTCCATTAGACCAAGAAGAAGATTCTAACGATGAAAACTAAATTTTAAAATTATGATAGATAAAATCTTTATATAACGACTTATTATACTTTATATTATTATTATATTTAATCAGAAAATTTATAAATTTTTGGACATTTAATAATTTTAATAACTATTATTATCATAAATTATATCTAATTATTTATTTATCATTTAAGCATTCGCAAATTTAAATTGTCATTAATTATTTATAATTATTAATCATTATGTATTTTATTATCACTTTATATTAAAATTTTATTGTTTTAATATAAGGTATAATTAAATATATTTAAATAAAATATATATTATAATATATAACCAAATAAAAAAGATGTGTTTAAGGAGTGTAAATTAAATGTTTAATATAGGTGTTTTTTTGGGAAGAATAGTAAGTAGGAAATAAAAGATGAACAAGGAATCATTCTTACTGAGTTTATTTGAAATTATTAGAAATATAATAAAGACCCAGGAAAGATAGAATAAAAAATTTTTATTGGGTTAAATATTGGTCTATTTATTTTAAAGAGGGCGAAAATGTGCTTTGTTTAGGAATCCGAGGTAAGAGTTTACAATTCATCAAAATTTTTTATTTAAGGCTAATATCGTAGTCTCATGTTCCATATGAATTTGGTATCCAGAAATGTTCAATGATGGTGATTTCAAATTGTATTATATCATACTTTGTCAATTACATTTGTGGTGGACTTTTTGCAGATGATATAGTTATCTATAAATGTAGTTTCTCAAGGGGGTCTACTCATGCTCATGGTACTGAGAGAGTAGAAAGAATTAAATCCAAGTATTGCGCAATGGATGCTTGGTGCCCTCTTAGGAATGTGCCTTCATTTATTTAATAAATGTAATTTCTCAAGGGGGTCTACTCATGCTCATGGTACTGAGAGAGTAGAAAGAATTAAATCCAAGCATTGCGCAATGGATGCTTGGTTAGTCTTCAAGGGAAAATTATTAGGACTAAGCTCATGGTACTGAGCGATTAAAAAACATTTTATTCATCAAATTTAAGTATTTGATGAATAAGTGAATGTTTGATATTCAGGTAAGTTTGTATAGTATTTCCCTCTTGGGAACGTGCCTTCATTTATTTAATAAATGTAGTTTCTCAAGGGGGTCTACTCATGCTCATGGTACTGAGAGAGTAGAAAGAATTAAATCCAAGTATTGCGCAATGGATGCTTGGTGCCCTCTTAGGAACGTGCCTTCATTTATTTAATAATGGAGTTTATCAAGGGGGTCTACTCATGCTCATGGTACTGAGAGAGTAGAAAGAATTAAATCCAAGCATTGCGCAATGGATGCTTGGTTAGTCTTTAAGGGAAAATTATTAGGATTAAGCTCATGGTACTGAGCGATTAAAAAACATTTTATTCATCGAATTAAGTATTTGATGAATAAGTTGAATGTTTGATATTCAGGTAAGTTTGTATAGTATTTAATTAGAAGAGTAATACATTTTGTTGCTGTATTTTTTCTTTTATTCATGTATTCATGTAGTACTACTCTTCTCTTGTAAGAATCCAATGTAGTCAACTTTAGCATTTGCATTGTATTTTTATATTCATGTAGCTATTGTTGTATTGTTTCTTGTAAGAGACTGATTCACTCTACATCATGTAAAAATACTATCCACAAGCTTTCTGGTGTCGACATTCTTGATTCAAATTTTTTACCAATTTAAATATTTAATGAAAAGTAAAGTCAAACAAGTTTAGTGTCAAAAAGCGATTCGAATTTACTAACAACAAACCAAAACTAGAATTTTTAAAGAAAATTTACAACTAGAATTCAAAAAAAAGAAACTTTAAACAAAGCATCGTAACAATTTTTGTACTATCCAGTACTTTTAAGAAGAGAGAGAGAGACAGATTTTTTTTCCATATACGTTATATTTATAATTTTTATTAGTATTTATTTTATATTCAATATTTTTAATTAGAATTTATTATCATGTCAGTCCTTTATATTAAAGACAAGAATTATATCAGACGTGGTACCCGGTCTTATGGTATCCCCTTAGATGATATTCGCTCCTTCTTTATCCGTGGTATTCGATCATGGTCAGTAAATATGCTATGGGAAAAACTCGAGGTTATTCTAGAAGATAAATTTAATTCAGTTATTAGTGTTAAATATTTTCAGACTTTCAATGATCACTTTTTCTTAGTCAAGGTTCATGGTTCATCGAAAGATTGTATTAAAATCTTACACATGTTAAAGAAGAAACTTTCAGTTACCTCAATTTCCTTTTCAGCTCGTAGTAGAAGGAATCACAAATACACTTTTTCCACTCTCAAACGTAAAATTTTAGTTTCTAATAAACATCAACATTCTATTCAACAATCATTTCAACAATCAGTTCAACAATCTCATCAACAATCCGATCTTCAACTAGATCTTCAACAAGATCTTCAACAAGTTTCCAATCATGAAAATATTCCAGATCTACAGCAAACACAATTTCAATCTCAACATTCAACAATTAATTCTAATAGCTCTATCAACTCTGATAACAGTTCAATAGTTGATAGTTCTTCAGTTTCACAGCCATCTAGTAATAGTTCTACTTATTCCTCTGATGCATCATCCATTAATAACGATGACTTTAATAATAATAATAATAGCAACGATTCTTCCTCATCCAACAAGCCTGATAACTTTTCTTTTTGTCTTAGTTGGAACACCAATGGGTGGAATCACGAAAAGAGAGATAGTATTAGCTATTTCACAGCTATTTTCAAACCATTATTTTTATGTTTCCAAGAAACTGGTAATGGTTCTGGATCGAATACAGATTATCCTTGTCGTGTTACTTTGCGAAACTATAGACACTTTTTCAAGAAAGCTGACGAATCAGTTCCGGGAATGAGAGGTTTATATTTAGGTTTTCACAATTCATGTCAAGCCTCACTTGAAAACTTCTCTGGAAAGTATATTATTTCTATTTATACTTTTAGTCTCTGGAATAGATTCAAATGCTCGATTGGAAATGTTTATATGCCTCATAGTCATCACAACATCTATGTTGATCATGCAAAGTTAGAAGTTCGCTTGTGGTTACAAACTCATTCATCCCATCCATCGATTCTTGTTGGTGATTTTAATATGTCTAAAGTAAAATTATCCAACTGGTTATCAACTAATGGATTAGGAGATTGGGAAATTCTTCCGCTTAGAGGGTCGACTATCTCTTGGACTCGAGGTGATCAATCTTCCGACATTGACCATGCTCTTATCAATTCGAAGATGAAAGATCTTATTCACTCAGGATCATTTATAAATAATTTTTATCCTGTATCAGACCATAAGCCACTTCTTATTAATGGTAAAATTATTCCTATGGAAGATTTTTCTAATGACTTTAATGTTCCTAAGAAAATTCTGAAATGGAATAGATTAAAATGTATTGAGGAAAAGGAATCTATTCTCAGTCATAATAAATTCCAAATACTTTCAGCAAAATTCAACGATCCTAATGTTTCTACAGATGAACTTTCCAAAGAGTTTACTTCAACTGCTTTTTCAATTGCAGACGAGCTCAGTATTACCTCAGCAAATAATGTTATAAAGTCTTCATTTCATATTTCACAACAAATTTTTAATCTTCAAAAAATCAAAATGAAGTTGTATAAGAGATTTAAAAAAGAAAGAATTTATGATATAGATGAATTTATTAAAAGAATTAAAATCTACCGTAAACTCATTGATTACATCCACAAAAGATGTAATGAATTTAGGAAGCAAGAATATCTTCATTGGATTAAAACAGGATGTGAGTATATGAAGAGTCATAATCCTAAGAAGGCCTGGAAATGGATCAAGAAAACTGCAAAAATAGGAAAAGATTCTTTCTTTATTGCTCAACCAATTAAAAATAAAAATGGAGAATTAGTTGTTGCTACAGAAGAACAACTAGATGTGTGGCATGATCATTTCGAAAATCTTGCATCAGACCCAAGTGGTGTAAGTCTTGATTTGGAGCATTGGTATGAAGAACCAACGAATAAACGTTTTTCACTTCCTATGCTTGATGAGTGGGATATCAACCAAGATATTAGTATTGATGAAGTCAAGTCAGCTATCCTCACTACTCCAAATTATAAAGCATCAGGTCCGGATGGTATTCCAATTGAATTTTACAAAGCATTAGTTCCATCAAGTAATGATTCTAATAATGCTACAGATAATAATTCTTCTGGTAATACCACTTCAGATAATGATGCTCATGGTTTAAATTTTATTCTTAAATTATTCTACCGTATTTGGGATGGAGATTTCCCCAACTCATGGAATGAATCCAGTATTGTTTCTATTCCTAAGAAGGGTGATTTGACAGATTGTGATAACTATCGAGGTATATCACTTATCAATAATGGTATTAAGTTGATTTCCAAAATTGTCACCACTAGAATCTCAGAATATGGTTTAAAGAATAATTTCATTAGACCTGAACAATTTGGTTTTCGAAAAAAGGAAGAAAGTATTAGTCTTTTCATTTCAATCCAAGAAATATGCCGTAGACGTCAATTAGATAATAAAGAGACATATTTGGCCTTTTTAGATCTCAGGAAAGCATACGATTCAGTCCCAATCGGTAATATTCTCCATAAATTAGATTGTTTAGGAATCCGAGGTAAGAGTCTACAATTTATCAAAAATTTATATTTAACATCTAAGGCTAATGTCAAATTAGATGGACAATTCTCGAAATCTTTTGATGTGAAGAAAGGAGTCCGTCAAGGTTGCCCTCTTTCTCCTATTCTCTTTAATCTCTTTATTAATGATATATTTAGAGAGTGCGAAGATCTAGGAGTCAGTTTAGGTGACACTCGATGCTGTGGTGGACTTTTTGCAGATGATATAGTTATTTGTGCTCCAACAAGAGGATGCTTAAAAAAGATGCTTAGAAGAGTTAATGAATGGGCATTGTATAATGAAATGGAATTTGGTATCCAGAAATGTTCAACGATGGTGATTCGTCCTGAATCAATAGAAAATCAGAACAAGAGAGATCCAACATTTTACTTAGCAGGACAACCCATTCCAACTACTGATTGTTATACTTATCTTGGTGTTCCATTTGATAAGAATCTGTCCCTTAAACCAGTAATTAAAGCTCTTAATAACAAGGTTTTGAAAGGGCTTTTCTCAGTCAGTAAATTCTTAAGAAATCCTAATATTCCTATTCCTTTCAAAAAACTAGTACTTAACTCACAAGTGATTAGCAGAGTTTCATACTTTGCACCATTACTTGGATCCAACAAAGCTAGGTCTAGGATTGCTCAGAAGCATGTTAACAAAGGAATACGATGGGTTGCCGGAGTTCATAAAGCTGTATCGTTTATATCTTTATACTCTATTTCAAAAGATTTGAATATTCCTCCATTGTCAGCCAAATGTGCGTTAGCTCAGGTTAGATGTTTTAACAAATGGAAAAACTCAAATTGTATTATCTCACACCTTGTCAATTACATTCCTAAATTTAGAAAATACACGTGGTGCAAATCAAGTAGGACACTTGATAAAAAATTAAAGAAACATGGAGATGTTAAAGCAGTTAAAAACTTTTATTGGAAAGATCTCAAAGGGAATTCAATCAAAGCGCAATATTATGATGATAATAAATTTATTGAAACTAAAGATTTTATTAAATTATGTTATGAGTACCCAGAGTTTGCCTATGGCTTCTACTGGCTATTGAAAGCAAGAAGCGGATATAAGTTGGATGCTAGAGTTGCCAAAGCTGCCAAATTTGTTGATCCAGTTTGTCCTAACTACTGTCCATGTTGCAAGTGTGGAGATCAAAGTATTAAACATTGGTTATTAGATTGTCCAACATTTAGAGATATCCGTATTAAACATTATGATTCTATAGACCAGCTATTAAATTTTTTCAGTCAACGTAATTCCAATAGTCCTATCAATAATAATGAAATTGATAATATCAGTAGAGATAGTAATAACATTAATAGTAATAGTAACAATAGTAGTAATAACAATAGTAATAGTAACAATAGTAATAGTAACAATAGTAATAATAACAATAATAGAAATAATAATATTAGTAATGATAGCAATAGTGAAGATAATAATTCTAATTTAGATAGTAATTTAGTTAATGATAGTAATAGTTCTAATAATCCGGTGAATATTAATGTGTATGATTATTCTAGTGTGTGCAGTAAAATATTTAAATTCCTTCTTGGGGGAAGAAGTTTTAACAATATTAATTACAATTCAAGGGAATGGAAAGAACTTTGTAAGCGTCAGATTCAATCTGGTACTAACGAAGGAACACCATTCTTGACGGTAACCGCGGAACTTCTAACCAAAATCATGCCTTTTGCTATTGGCCAGCAATGGACAATGTTCAAAAGGTTTGAAGCAACATCCAAGAGCGTCAATGCTGAAGAAACAGTAAGACAGGCCAGGAGGGCCAGCGCAACCAATGGAGATCATAATTTTGTTCCATGACAAAATTTTGATCTTTGGCTCGGTGTCCCATTGGAAGTCAAATACAATTATTATACTTTAGTATGATAGTGGCTTTCTTACTTTAATTAAAATTACTAGAATACATTATACCCAATTTTTATTCATTTGTGTTTATTTAAACATATTTTTTTTATTTTTATTTTATTTTAATTTTTATATTACATGTATTATAATTTTAATTAAATTAATAATAAAGTTTAAAATATTTGATGCCGTTAAAAAAAAAAAAAAAAAAAAAAAAAAAAAAAAAAAATGTATAGTATTTAATTAGAAGAGTAATACATTTTGTTGCTGTATTTTTTCTTTTATTCATGTATTCATGTAGTACTACTCTTCTCTTGTAAGAATCCAATGTAGTCAACTTTAGCATTTGCATTGTACTTTTATATTCATGTAGCTATTGTTGTATTGTTTCTTGTAAGAGACTGATTCACTCTACATCATGTAAAAATACTATTCACAAGCTTTCTGGTGTCGACATTCTTGATTCAAATTTTTTACCAATTTAAATATTTAATGAAAAGTAAAGTCAAACAAGTTTAGTGTCAAAAAGCGAATCGAATTTACTAACAACAAACCAAAACTAGAATTTTTAAAGAAAATTTACAACTAGAATTCAAAAAAAAGAAACTTTAAACAAAGCATCGTAACAATTTTTGTACTATCCAGTACTTTTAAGAAGAGAGAGAGAGACAGATTTTTTTTCCATATACGTTATATTTGTAATTTTTATTAGTATTTATTTTATATTCAATATTTTTTAATTAGAATTTATTATCATGTCAGTCCTTTATATTAAAGATAAGAATTATATCAGACGTGGTACCCGGTCTTATGGTATCCCCTTAGATGATATTCGCTCCTTCTTTATCCGTGGTATTCGATCATGGTCAGTAAATATGCTATGGGAAAAACTCGAGGTTATTCTAGAAGATAAATTTAATTCAGTTATTAGTGTTAAATATTTTCAAACTTTCAATGATCACTTTTTCTTAGTCAAGGTTCATGGTTCATCAAAAGATTGTATTAAAATCTTACACATGTTAAAGAAGAAACTTCCAGTTACCTCAATTTCCTTTTCAGCTCGTAGTAGAAGGAATCACAAATACACTTTTTCCACTCTCAAACGTAAAATTTTAGTTTCTAATAAACATCAACATTCTATTCAACAATCATTTCAACAATCAGTTCAACAATCAGTTCAACAATCTCATCAACAATCCGATCTTCAACAAGATCTTCAACAGGATCTTCAACAAGTTTCCCATCATGAAATATTCCAGATCTACAGCAAACACAATTTCAATCTCAACATTCAACAATTAATTCTAATAGTTCTATCAACTCTGATAACAGTTCAATAGTTGATAGTTCTTCAGTTTCACAGCCATCTAGTAATAGTTCTACTTATTCCTCTGATGCATCATCCATTAATAACGATGACTTTAATAATAATAATAATAGCAACGATTCTTCCTCATCCAACAAGCCTGATAACTTTTCTTTTTGTCTTAGTTGGAACACCAATGGGTGGAATCATGAAAAGAGAGATAGTATTAGCTATTTCACAGCTATTTTCAAACCATTATTCTTATGTTTCCAAGAAACTGGTAATGGTTCTGGATCGAATACAGATTATCCTAGTCGTGTTACTTTGCGAAACTATAGTCACTTTTTCAAGAAGCTGACGAATCAGTTCCGGGAATGAGAGGTTTATATTTAGGTTTTCACAATTCGTGTCAAGCCTCACTTGAAAACTTCTCTGGAAAGTATATTATTTCTATTTATACTTTTAGTCTCTGGAATAGATTCAAATGCTCGATTGGAAATGTTTATATGCCTCATAGTCATCACAACATCTATGTTGATCATGCAAAGTTAGAAGTTCGCTTGTGGTTACAAACTCATTCTTCCCATCCATCGATTCTTGTTGGTGATTTTAATATGTCTAAAGTAAAATTATCCAACTGGTTATCAACTAATGGATTAGGAGATTGGGAAATTCTTCCGCTTAGAGGGTCTACTATCTCTTGGACTCGAGGTGATCAATCTTCCGACATTGACCATGCTCTTATCAATTCGAAGATGAAAGATCTTATTCACTCAGGATCATTTATAAATAATTTTATCCTGTATCAGACCATAAGCCACTTCTTATTAATGGTAAAATTATTCCTATGGAAGATTTTTCTAATGACTTTAATGTTCCTAAGAAATTCTGAAATGGAATAGATTAAAATGTATTGAGGAAAAGGAATCTATTCTCAGTCATAATAAATTCCAAATACTTTCAGCAAAATTCAACGATCCTAATGTTTCTACAGATGAACTTTCCAAAGAGTTTACTTCAACTGCTTTTTCAATTGCAGACGAGCTCAGTATTACTTCAGCAAATAATGTTATAAAGTCTTCATTTCATATTTCACAACAAATTTTTAATCTCCAAAAAATCAAAATGAAGTTGTATAA